>PVIC010005902.1:13666-56053 GCA_004025085.1 Thryonomys swinderianus | reverse complement strand
TGTGATGAGGGGAAGGAATAAATATGATACAGAAAGAAAATAAAAGAGCATGTATAAAGGGGGGAGGGGGGAGTGGGTAGGGATATGGGTAAAAATGAGAATTAACTTGTGGCATATACTGGTACAAATTTCCCAATGTTATATGTGATTTTGAGATGTATATAAATTGTACCAATAAAGAATTCAATTAAAAAAATCATTGTATAGAGAAAGATCTAGTGTCCTTCTGGTGGCCTTGAATCATGCTGGCTGGGGTCAATGGAAATAAGACGGGCAGGCAGATCCTTTTCCACCACAGCCAGAGAGTTCAAAGTAGGAGTGATTTCCGGTGAAGGGCATGGAGCTACAGGAGCTAGGAATAAACTTTTGAATGCAGACTAACATTGTAATGTCATCTCTGAAGTCACACAGGTGCATGGTCAATTCCTATTGTCACCACACCCAAACACTGGGGCTTTGGACCAGTTACTTAACCCTAGTCTCACCTTTCTCATATGTAAGTGGCAGTACATGCCTACTTGACAGGTCAAATTTATTTATCATAATATCTAGTGTCTAATAAGTACATTGTACAATTTATTTGTTATTACCAGCATTTGCTGAAGTCGTACCACACATAATTAGGCCCTGAGAGGAGCCTCATTGTTCTTTAAACCGAATGCACTATTTCCTTGGCAGGGAAGGGAAAACAAGGGAGAGTATCTTGTCCATGGTCACAGTTTGTTGTTGGGTAGAATGAGTTGTAGAGAACAATGTCCAGCCTCTCTACCCACTGATCAGACCTCTTCTCCTGAGGAGATCCAGGAGATGGAACTCAACTCTAGACTCGGTTTTCCCCTGGTGGGTTGTGTGATTTGGGGTGAGTCCGTTCTCTTCTCCAAGACTCAGTCTCGCTCTCTATAGCACGGCAACTTTTCTATGACTTCCCAAGGCATGCCGCTCTGTGTTTTAAATGGAATTTGGGCTGACATGGAAGGAATCGTTGGCTTCGAGTTGTTTTCTTCCAGCAGACACTGCTATTTCTTTGGTCTCAGTGACAAAAAAATGCTTTTGTTTCATGTTCTATTTTAAAAAGGAATCTATCATTCATTTCTAATCTTGTTTGTTTGCAGCTGTGTTGAGTTAAATAGCACACCAAGCTTAAGGCAAGCTGGCTTCCCCGGAAAGCAGAAGGAAGGTTGTTACTTTGTTTTCCTTATCTCTCTTCAAAGTGCTGATAACAGCCTCCTTCAGCTTGTCCCTGTGCCTGTCCCCGTCATCTGCTTGGGGATTTGCGGAGACCACACTGCTCCCACTCCTGGGACCCTCGCCCTCAACTGAGAGATAATTACTCATTCAGGCTGTTTCTGAGTTGGTGGAGGGCTGGCTCCCCCTTCCCTGCCTAGCGAATGCCTCTCACAAAAGAGAAGCAACATCTGAAGAGATACGTCCATTCGCGTGCCTGCGTCTCATAACTTTCTTTGGCTGCTGCAAAAAACAAATGTCTCCCTTCTCCTGTACTGCTCATTTGGCGAGCTTCCCTTTGTTGTCCTTTTGGATGGATATGCCGTCTATGAAGCGGGTCTTCTTTCTGATGGTACGGTGTCTTCTTTTCAGCTGTATTCCTTTTACATTTATTGCTCTGCCAGGACTCAGGGCTTGAGTTCGGGTCGCCAATAGACCAGGACACAGTGAAGAACTCTTGGTCAGTGTGCCTAAGACTATATGCTGAGTACTCAGAGTTCATGGAACAGGGCAGAGATGAACCCTGCCTGGGATGAAGGAAAGGCTGGCCGCATGTGTAGAATTTCTGGCCTGAAATAATGGACAAATATAAGTAAGCTAAAAGGGTGACAAACTTCATAACTCTAACAAATTTCAAAGCTAATATTAATTGAATAGCACCTTAATAGATGTTGCAAAGGGTTTACTTTAGAGAGGAAAAAAGATGAACCAGATAGTCAAATTCAGCATCCTTCCGGGAAGGAGCCATGTTAAATATATCAGGTAGGGAAACTGAGAAAGTCCAGCGAAGCTGACTTTGTGAGATCTTCTAATGTCAAAGACAAACAAACAAACAAAAATATATAAGAGTATCCTACTTCCTGACTGACAAATTAAGAGTTTGAACCTCAGCACTCCTGACATTTTCATTCAGGTAATTCTCTGTCATGGGGATTGTCTTGGGCACCGGGATGACTGGCAGCCTGCATCTCCTGGCATCACCCAGGGTTCCAAGAGGAAAAGCACTGGGATGTGACTCGACCTGTTGGAAATACTAAAGGAGAGAGAACTTCGAGCTCTTCATAGCTTTCAACATGTTCCTTCCAACTTTGACTTAAAGGAAAAGCAATTGTTCTAAATCCATTCACTCCCTGCTCATCTTCTTCATTTTCAATTTTCAGTTTCTCATGTGTGCCAGGCGGTCCTCTAGGTGCCAAGGATACAGTAGCTCACAAGGACAGTAGAGTCCTTGTCCTCGATGATAGAAGGAGACAGCAAAAAAGCAGGCATTCAAGTGCAATAAAATCCAAAACCACGACAGACTCTATGAAGGAAACAAAACCAAGCGACCTTCCTGAAATCGTCTCAGGGCAGGAGACCGCGTTCTGAGAAATGACTCTCAGATGACCTCTGAAGCACAACCCAAGTGACAGAAGGGGCCAACTACAGGGAGCTCACAGGAGAGAAAGAGCTGGGTGGAGAGAACAGGAAGCACCAGCTCTCTGAGGGGCTGAGCTTGTGTGGCTGCTGAGTAATGTTACTTCTGGGTGAGAAAGCCAGAGGATACACAAGGGCCAGTTCCTACAGGGTCATGGAGACCATATAAAGAAGTTTTAATTCTATTTGAAGTCCAGTGGATACCATGAGAGACTGAAGCGGGAGGGTGATGCCGTGATCCATTTTTATAAACATGATTCTGGCTGCTTTCAAGATAATTTTAAGAGGCCAAGAATGCGAGCAGAAAAAGAAGTGATGAGGTGTTAGCTGCAGGTCAGGAGGGATATGGTGTCGGTCCAGGTCTACCTGTACACCTAGCTGTAGGTCTAGCCGTATGGTCATAGAGACGGAAGTGGATAAAATTAGAAATGCAGAGCCAATTGGTTATGAGAGTTGAGACAGAGAAGAAGAGCTTTGGGGCCACAGACTTACTATAAGGAAAAACAGATTTGAGTATGAACTACTACAGTTCAAGGGAAACCTAAATAACTTTCAATTGGACAATTCAGTCCCATCACAGAGTTTAGTACTGTGTTTGTTTCATTTTCTCCAGAGGCCTCAGTCTACTACCTCCTCCTTCCACAGCACAAATACAGGACAGATTCACAGGCTCTAAGGAAAACAAATGCATGAGACAATGTCAAAGCAGAAAACTGGAGTGGTTTCAAAACTGCCCCATGCATGGAGTGATAGTCTTGTGTCTGACAAGCAGCAAGGGAGTTGGGAAAATCCTATTAGATGAGATCTTGTCAGTGGGAAGTTTTGCTTTCAAGACACATAATGAGGCTGAAAGAAAACTGATAATTCATGCGTATCCATGAACATGCCCTCACTTTGCTTTGTGGTAATTATTGAGTAGCTACAGAGCGCATCAGAAATATAGCGACAAGATAGACAGCTCCATCCATCAAATTCCAACAGCTATAATCATCTAATGAAAGCTGTGTGCACCAAAGAGTGGAAAATAATAATAATAATAATGTCTTTGCTTTTGCCCCCTCCTGAACCTTTCAGCAAGGTTTTCAGAGCTTACAGTGAATAGATCTACTGGAAAGTTTAGCTCCCTCCGGGGATCAAGACCACAGCTGCTTACAAGTTGTGGGACAGTGGTGTTCCTTAGACCCAGGGCAGAAGAGGACGAAAGAGGAGACAGACTTTTAGCTGAGGAGAAAAAAAATCCTTCAGCTACATCCTAATAGGACAGAAAGGACTAGAGAGCGTGGCTCAGCTCCAAGTCTCCTGCGTTAACTATGGAGACATGCCTTCCCTCGTCTGCAGTTTCTGGGATAGTGGGACTGCATCATGCTCTAGAAATACTCAGGTTCTTCTAAAGAGAGGCTTTTCAAACACTGATAGTTCTTTTTAATTCACAGCCATCTTAGAAGAAAATGTGCCACCAAGTCACGACAGACCCCTGAAACAAAAATTGTACAAAACTATTCCCCCATTTATTTTGTTCTCTATCAACTGAGCACTGAGTCCTCTAGTTTATATCCCACTGGAGGAAATGTGGAAATTTTGAACTTGGGGACAATATTTTTATAAGCCCCTATCAGAAGTATGTTGGCTACTCGTGGCTACACATTGACCTGACTGCTGTGATCTCCGCTTCGGCAGAGCTGGGCTTCTCAGAGAAACTGAGCAGTCTGCCCACCGAAGGCCGTGGAAAGAGGTCCGGGCCTCAAATCAGAGAGTGGAACCCACATTCTCTCTCTGCCAGTGACGCGTCCTATTCTGCTCTGTGATGTTACGACCGCAGTGTCAACGAGCAGAGGTCTTCGAAACATGAGTTTCCAGCCCTGCTTGTGGTGGGCCTGGAGCCTCTTCACCTGGCACATCTGCTGGGAGAGACGCGGTATAGTTTTTGCTTCTAAGACTTTGTGTTCACGGGGTCTGGGTGGACTCGGCTCTCTCATCCAGTCCGCTGTCTTTTTCTTTTACTTTTTTTTTTTTTTTTTACTTCTTCTGTGCTTGCTTGATCAGTACAAATAGGCATGCGCGTGTCAGTCTTCTGCAGCTGTTATAGTGTTGGTCAATAGCGGCCGCTGGGTGTAAGCCTAGATTCTCTGCCTGTGTTTTACCAGCCTCCCCCTCTTGGTCGCTAGGTCTTATTTTTCCTACGCACTTCCCACTGGTCTTGGAGCCTGTTCAAACGTGCGGCTGCTCTAGGCAGTGCTGCTGCTGCTGTGCTCACGGAGTCCAGGTGCTCCTGCCTCCTGGCCCACTGGCCGGATGGAGCTTTGCTCCGGATTTACCGGCTCGCAGCTGTATAATTCTCCCGTTTGCCTTAGCCTCCGGCATTGGAACTGACTTTCGCCGTAGGCAGAAGCAGCTCGCCAGCCGGGAAAGTGCTTACAGTCCTGGCCCGACTGCGGACCCTCCATCACTGGCTTTTCACACGGGATCTCAAAAGATACCACTCCAAATTCTCGCTTTTGGGAAAACTTCTCTAACCATTTTTACAACGTTTTTCTGAACGTCTCCTCGGGGAATTGCCATGCAAACAAATCGTTCTCATTATTTTAGAGAGACGCCTCTTCTGCGCTGGAAATAGTGTCTCGGGTGTCTCTGTCCACATCTCCCTTCGCACTTTTCTCATAAGCGTAGGAGCCTGTGGCTGTGCAGGGCAACTCGACGCAGTATCAATTCTCAGACATCCCGACACCCCGTCGTCGCCGTTCAACAAGCCTGCATTATATTGAAGATCGGTAATGAAATGCTCACTTGAGCATCGTCCATCCTTTTCTAGAATTGAGCCGAACACCTCGGAAAGTTCAGCACTGTTAAAAAGTTATTATTCGAAGAAAGAAAATAAAAGAGCATGTATAAAGGCGGTGAGGAGGGGTGGGTGGGTAGGGATATGGGTGAAAATGAGAATTAACTTGTGTCATATACTGGTTCAAATTCCCCAATGTTATACGTGATTTTGACATGTATATAAATTGTACCAGTAAAGAATTCAATTTATATTTTTAAAAAGTTATTATTCGAAGCACCCGAAAATAACAAAGGAAGAGGCAGAGATTGCCAAGAGCTGTAGCGCCGTCCGAATTAATGCCTTTGAGACGGAGACGGTTCCTGCAGGGCGTTCAGCTGGAAGAAGCGCCGAGGCAGCGCGAGCCGCGAAGACCGCCGTCGCCGGGGGAGCAGGTGCTACTGCGATTCGCATTTCGGTCACGCCCCTTCTGCGTGGAGAGCCACGGCCCAGGAAAGCACACGGATCATCAGGCCTGGTGCCATTAAATTTTTCTACTCATTAAACAAGATGATTACCGCGACTGGGGCGATGTCCTGTGACTGAGTCATCCGCAGTTTTCCCCCTCCGTCCACCGCAGTTCACTCCAGCAAAACGACAGCGGGCGGGGGGGTCTCTCTTGAGTGGTTCCCATGCAAGATGCTCTGCGTGCGGCCATTGTGCCGGGCCTTGAACAGCCTTAGAGCCTCAGCTTCTCTCCGAAGCAGTTCATCTACAAAGTGGGTGCAGATGTGCCTTTAGATCAATCCCATTTACATTTCCCAAATTATAAACTTCTAATGGTTCCTAAAAATTATTAGCTGCGTACTATGCATAAAATATTGTTCATCGGGTTTTTTTTGTTTTGTTTTGTTTTGTTTAGAAAATGACTGATGAATTTTCATCAGGTACCTACTGCCTCAGTCCCCTGAGATTGATGCAGCTACGTCCTTCATGGGAAAATCCTTCCAAGTCAAAGACAGAGCTCCCCGCCCCTCCCCAGAGAGCCCCAAGGAGGTGAAGTTCACCGGAAATTCCAGCCTGCTTTCTTGGGTGCACATTCTTGCAAAAGCTGAAAGAAGCTTTATCATCCATCACAAGCTTCATTTTACAGTAAAGAAACCAAGGCTCAGAAGCAGAAGTGACACGGCTAGAAAATTACAAGTACACGGCTGTCTGGATGAGAGAGGCTGGGGCTCGGAAGAGAGCGAGGCTAGCGGCCCGGCCACGTAAATCACTTACATAGTATATGCTTTGTTTCCTCATTTGTAAAATGGCAACAGTAGCTGCTGACCTCACCCAGCTTTGTAAAGATGAATAAGAAAATAAAAATAAGCATGTAGGAGGGTGCTTAGCAAATCTCAGATGCTCAATAAAGGGCAAGCATATTTATGGCAGTGTTTTGAGGATAAACCGCTGCCTCTTGCTCTCTTTGATTACCTGGTAGGAGAGTTTGTCTTTGCAAACCCAGGAGAAAAAAATAAAAGACAAACGCCACACTCTTAAGTGTCAAAAGTGGTTGATTTTCTTGAGATAAAATATCTAAGAAAGTAAAAGCGATAGCTAAAATTGATATAAATCGTCAGAGCAGGCACTTTGCTGACAAATTACTTGTAATTGCAGGAGTTGCTGGATAACCTTCTAGAAACATTGCCGAGAACATGAGAGCTGGGAGAGATGATGCCCGGGAGGGAGGTGCGGGGCGTGGACACAGAGGGCCATCTGCACGGTGACCAGAGGAGGAACATGATGAGCAGTGTCCCAGCCAGGCATTCCGCCCCTGCGTGGGGTCATTAGCAGGTCTTGAGACCTCAGATGTAGACCTGAAGAAAGGGTTCGTGACACAAGACCGCTTGTTTCAGTCCTGAAGGAGTGTGAGGGCTTCAGAGCTTGTTTAAGAGCTCTACTGGAAAAGTGTCTAGGTGTGATTGACCCCATCCCACCGAAGACTGTCATCCTCTTGTCCCGGGATTGAGAGGACACATCTGAATACCGAGGGGGAAGGGGCCACCTATTGAAGAAGCCCAAAGGTACAATAAGCCTTAATCTTAGATGACAACTCAATATACTGGTACAAATTCCCCAATGTTATATGTGATTATGAGATGTATATAAATTGTACCAATAAAGAATTCAATTAAAAAAAAGAAAGAAATTAGATGACAACTCAAATTTTGCAACTGGACTCCCTTTCTTAGAAATCAACACACTTTCCAGAGAGCATGGGTATGCCCAGGGAGAGGCTGGATTCACCAGATAAGCGGCAAGAAACTGGGGATGTCCAGAAGATTAGGGCAGAAGACAGCTTTTAGAGACCATAGACCTGTGCAGAATCAGCAGACGGGATGTGGTAAGGCCATGTTGCCCTGAACTCCTGGGATAGGTAGGTTCAAGACTTCCAGTCACGCACGAGTGATAAGCAAGGTCTCTGAGTCAGATGAGAGACTAATTCAGCAGGACGCTGGTTTGAAGAGTGTGTGGAGCATCAGGATAACAGCTGGCAGGGTTAGAAATGTGCGGGGACCCTGGCTGGTGATGTGACTTGTTCAAACTCCAGCTCTCTGCAGTACGTTGTACTGCATCACAACACTCAGAGTCTATCACTGCTATGTGTCCGTCTGGCCTGCTGGGCAGCAAATGACCTCAGACAGGTATTTTGAAAAGCTTTCTCTGTAGCATCCATTCCACAGTTATGCGGTGTGGTTTCAAATTTTAGCTGCAATGATGACTAACTGTGCTTTTAGGCAAGTTTCTTAATCTAGGTTTCAGTTCTCTCATATGTGAAACAGGAACCCTATTAGTCTTCTTATTTTTAGCATAGAGATTAAATTATTTTTTTCAGTTGAATTCTTTATCGGTACATTTTACATGCAGCTCTCAGCCACACTCAACACTGAGGAATTTGTACCAGTATATGACACAAGTTATGCCCATATCCCCACAACCGCCTACCCCACATACATGAGCTTTCTTTTACTTTTCAAATCATATTCTTTCCCCGCATTATTTTCCCTACCACATTCCCTTTGAATATTTCCTAGTTCACAAAATATCGTATGAGATTAAATGATTTAATATAACTACCTGGGCCGGAGGGTTAGCTCAGTGGTTCCGGCGCCTGTCTCGCAAGCGCAAGGTCCTGAGTTCGATCCCCGGTAACCACATATAATGCTGGGTGTGGAGACACGCCCACCAACAATCAACACCGCATACCACAATGCCGGACGTGGTGGCTCACGCCTGTAATCCCAGCACTTGGGAGGCAGAGACAGGAGGACTGCTGAGTTCGCGGCGGCTTGCCTGGGCACCATAGTGAGCTCAGGGCCAGCCTGAACTATAAAGTGAGACCCTGTCTCAAAAAGCAAAAAAAAAAAAAATATATAACTACCTATCACATAATAAATGACGTATAATCTTTTAACTCAAAAATTGCTTTACACTGTAGTTGGGACGAGGTTCATTTTGTATTTGGTACAATTTTGCTAAAATTTTTTTAAAAAATGATCAAACGACCAGACTGAGCACACTGACCAAGTAGTAGCTGGAAACCCAACTTCTGGTCCACGCTGTCAGCTCAGCTTGGACCCAGCAGCACCGCCGAAGGGCCTGGGTTGGGAGGAGACCAGGGATGGATGTGGCCGAGCCATCAGCGTAAATCAAGAGGATGTTCATGTGCTTCCCGCTGTGCGCCGTGCGAATCATGCCAGGCATCAGGCCCCCGCCCCGCTGGCCTCCACCCTCATCCTCTCAAGTGGGTCTGCGGGGTCCCAGGAGGAGAGCCTCACGGCGGGGAATGTGCTCATGACGGAGCGCGCGTCTGGGAAACGAGGGGATCGAAGGGCAGTAAATCCCGAAGGACAAAGGCGAAGGAAACCTTGCTCCCAGGCCCCTGCTCCTCAAAGCCAGGGCTCCCCTTGGCCCGAGAACTCGCCACGTCTCCGTCCCCGTTCCTTGTGTCCCCCTCCGCAATCCCTTTCATTTTCCTCTTCCCCTCAACATACACCCACAACGCAGACTGTCCGCCAGCGCCCACAGACCCGGCTCCCCTTGGACAAAGCCTCAGCTTCTCTCTGCGCGAAGCGAAAAGAGGAACCCTTGCTTCATGGTCCCCTGGTAAGGATAGAAAGGGGCCCGCACGGAAGAAGCATTTAAGTGAATTCTCTGCGTCATGTGAACACAGCACAAGCCACTGAAAATGGCCTCGTTTATACAGGCGATGTGGAATTATTCAGTGGTTCTATATAAAACTGAGGAGGGTCACTTGCGTCTTGAATCAGAGCACTTACAGCACTATTAAGTGAGTCAACACACAGCGCTTGAGCTCCGTCTTCAACTGGTCGACACCGTACGGGGGAGGCAGCAGACACCAGCGTGACGGTGCGAAGGAAAGTTCTGAATTCAAGGTTCCGGAACAAACTAGGTTCTACACTTCTGTCCCCTCAGGTTAAAGTGTGGAGAGCTCTGGTTACTCTGCCTGCTTTGTACATGGCATATTATTAGGTCAAAGTAGAAGTGTCCACAGTTGAAGTGATTTATAAGCTGCGATACACATTATTTCAAGATCATTAATGGTATGTACGTGTCCATGTGGCTATGCTTCCTATAACTATTTCTTTTCCAACATTCCTCATTTACTTTTTCTTTCTCACAAGTGGAACAAAAGAGATAAGTCAGGGTGATTAATTCATAGACTATACTTATAGTATCAATTTTAATATTTACTATAAAACCTCTCTGGGTTAAAAGTAGGATCAATAAGTGCACACGATTTGGAATACAGATACCTGCTATTCGACACTGTGTAATCTTTGTTTTAGAGTGTTTGCTCTGACCTGCTGTGTAATTGGACCTTATCAGCTGAGTTGGAAACAGGACTCATCCTTTAAGAGGATTAGAAAGATTATCTGAGACTCTTTGCTTCGTAATCTAAATGTTGAAATCTGTATTGGATTTTTGGTGAGTTTTGGCCTTCCAACAGAACAGCTTCCTGGAGGTTCTGTTTGTAGTAGAATTAGCCCATATCAGCACAGCCACTAATATTTATGCTGGTTGCTTTTTCTAAGAGAAATGAATATAATTCAAGGCTGAATGATAAACATGCGGCTGTGATCAAAGGGATGCGGATGGGAGCCTTAACATGTGATATGACTGGCATCGGTAGCTCTACACCCGGGTTTCACCCCAGGACATCCACTCCTTAGCTGCACAACTCATCTGCCTTCCCCAAACTTTATGCAATTGTTTGCCTTTGATATGGAACCAGTAATACCAGCTACCCTCTTCCGGCTCGCTACGCGTACGGGAGAGACACTGTGTCTTGATAGGGGACTCGGCCCAGCAGACAAATCCAAAGATTATTGACTCACCTACACTTCCTCATAAAGACAGTGATTGCTTTGAAAACAATCTTATTGGAAGAACGAATAGTCATGATGCATAATTCTGTTTTCTGAGAAAAGGAGAACAAATACTAATCAGCTTTTGTCTGCACATCAGCGAGAATTATTGCCTCAAAAGGAGAAGAAGCATGCTCTCAGTTTTTCTCCCACTTGACATGTGCGTCAGGAACACCCATTCCTGTGGCAGTGCGTGCACTTCACGTGTTGCGGATAGGAGATGTCTGTTCACGGAGTTACAGGGAAACAAGTGATTTTTTTTGTTTGGTTTGGTTTGTTTGGTTTGGGTTTTTTTGAGACAGGGTCTCGCTTTGTAGTTCAGGCTGGCCCTGAGCTCACTATGGAGCCCAGGCAAGCCTCGAACTCAGCATTCCTCCTGCCTCTGCCTCCCAAGTGCTGGGGTTACAGGCATGAGCCACCACGCCCGGCCCACTGATGCGTTTTGAAGCCAGAACAAGGCAGCAGTCATGGTGGGTGTTGCCGAGACACTGTTCTGATGCTTATTTTGCTCATGCCAGCTTCTCTGCTGGGCCTGGCTGCTGTACCAAGTGACTGACTCCATAAACAGCTCCCTCAAGGACCATGTGGTACACGGGGAAGGACAGGCGGTGGCCAAGTGGGGTCTGTTGGTTGGATGACAGACGGGTACACAGGTGCAGACATCCACAACCCAGAGTAGCGACCGGCAGTGAATTTGTTAAATGGTAAACCTCAGGCACCTTTCTCCTCTTTCAGTTTGTCTTGGATTCCTTTTAGATCACCAGTTTCTACCTCCCTTGCTTCGCTCCCCAAAGGAGAATTCTGTTTAATGGATTATGCACATTTTTGTAAGCCAAAGAACCGCCTTTGAATCCTGGGTTTACACACTACCAACTCTGCAATCATCGATAATTCCTCCAAGTTCGAAATTCTCAGATTCTTCACCCACAAGCGTCAATTGTAAAGATTAAATATGAGCACACAGTAAAACCTCCTGGCCCATGATAAGAACTCAATAAAGCTTAAAGCAACAATAAAAGAGTAATCCTCCAGAAATCCATCATTAGCGTCCAACCACCCTTTTACATACAGAAATAATAGGAAAGCAGTTCACCCAGCATCCGTAAGAGGTGGACGGATGCTTGCATCAGCCCTCTGCAAACAGACTGATCGATGGAGCCAGTGATCAGGAAAATTGAATTCTCCCAAATGCACATCGCTGTCTGCCTAGCATCATCATATTTCAATGAAGCGAAATTGTAAATAGTGGGAGGCGTTTATGATGAGCTGTGTGTGTGGGAGTAGGGATTTCAAAATGCCATTTTGAGCTCAAATTAATCAAATTTTGAATAACAGAGTTTGGGGAAACAAGTTCAATATCATCTAAGTAGCTATTGAAAGGGAATTTAGTCTGAGTCACAAAACAGCAACAAACAATGATGTCTCTTCGGTGCTTCCTTTGACCTTAGAAGAAAAGACTATATTGTACTTTTCCCATATTGTTCATTCTCCAGACATGTTTATCAAGAGTATTCCATGTGCAAAGGCTTGTGCTAGGCACTAGGAAATCTCAGATGGAGGGAGACAAACCCTCATAGCTCCATGGCCATGGATGATGCTTAAATGGGATCCAGACTTTAGATGAAGTCTCTCTGCCACTTAGGGATCTGGTTAGACCAGGCCTTCACCCACATCCCATGACCTGTGATCTGCCAAGGCTTCCACAACATTTCAGCTAAAGCCCCTCCTTTCTTCTTGTCCCTATGCCAGTGTTCATGTGACCACTCCTTCTCTACAGCGCCCCAGACACAGGACCTTTAAGGACCCTCAAATCTACTCTTTCTGTTTTTTTGAGGCAGGTTCTTGCTTTGTAGTTCAGGCTGGCCCTGAGCTCACTGTGTAGCCCAGGCAAGCCTGAAACTCAGCAACCCTCCTTCCTCTGCCTCCCGAGTGCTGGGATGACAGGCGTGAGCCACCAAGCCCAGCATTTGTGGTATGTGGTGCTGATTGCCGGCGGACATGAGCCACCACACCCAGTATTGTATGTGGTTACCAGAGATGGAACCAGGGACCTTGCGCTTGCCAGGCAGATGCTAGAACCACTGAACTAAATCTCCGGCCCTCAAATCCATTCTTATACACTTTATTATTTAGGAACTTGAGCGAATTACATTGTGCGCATATTAGAGAGTAGGTGACTTCCCTTCTCACTGGAGTGCTGAGCAATCCCTCACTGACTCTGAGCAAAATGACCTCCACTGCTCTTAGTTGCCTTGGGTATGAACCTTTATCTGAAGCACTGATATTTGCTCTAAATAAGCGCAGTTCTCTTCCTACAAAAATACACATGAGTATTTCACACACACACACACACACACACACACACATATATACACTTCATTGTACTGGGGAAATATTAGAACATTTGCTTTTAGTTCTGGAGAAATCAAGAACAGGGAGTCTGACTGCCCTGGCCTGGGGTGCCCAGAGTGACTTCAGTGGAGAGCAGATATTTGCTTGAGTCTGGGCAAGATAAGTAGGCAAGAGTGAGAGGAAGGTGCCAGCGTTTCCAAGACAGTGGTAGGTTCCTATCTGATCCTCATCTCTCCAAGTGGAGCTGCCCGGAGCAGCACAGGTTGGGTCCTGCAAGTCCAGGGAGGACGGTGAGCAGCACCTCAGTACCCATTAGATGGAGCTGGAGAAGAGGCATCAGCGTAGGTGACAGGAAAACCAAGAACCTCATTCAGTTAACGCAGCCAAAAAACTCAGAAAAGAGGGAATCACAAAATATAAGTTGAGCTGGAAATTAGAGTGGAAAAGGGATTGAATGAGATTTGGGGAAAGCAGATCTAGAACAGAGTTTTAGCCTCATGCTGAAATCCCCCAGCGACGTTTCCGGATTCCACGCTGTGTCCTCCTGGACGCGGTGACTTGTTTGGGCTGCAGTGTGATCCGGGCGTGAGGGCGGGTGGGAGCTCTCGGAGTGATTCTAACCTTCCGCCAAAGCTAAGGATCACTTTTCTGGGAATAGCCAGTGGACTCCCCAATATAATAGTAGTTGCTTCTTGTAAGCACCTGTTCTACTATACTTCTGTTTGGAAAGAGGGTTTAAAAAAAAAAAAAAGAAGAGAGATAAAAATGTTCCCATCTTAGAAAACAGGCCATGAGTTAAAAACAATACTCAGGTTTTCTATTTAGAATATCATTCTATAGAAATATTTTTTCAAAGTGTGGCCACTGGATCACACAAGGGTGCTGATCACACCTCCGAACCTTTTGAAGTAGCCTGGGTCTGAGGACCTTCATATTTAACAAACTCTATAGGAGATTCTTGCGCATATCAAAGCTTAACAATCATCTCCATAGCATCTTCATATATTTCATATTTTGGAAGCTAATAAATGGTACCAGCAAGAGCAATATTGTTTTATCCAAATCCACACAGATTATTTATCATATCCTCAGCTGGGCACATTAAAGTAGGTATTGTTATTATTACTTTATGATGAGCAAATGGAAAATCTGAGTTTGTAAGTAACTTACTCAGAACCAAGGAGCTAATGCAAATGCAAAACCAGCCTTCAAACCACCATGGAAACCCACAGCCTAACATTTTACCCGTTGTCCTATTCCTATCCCTGTCATGTGACCCTCAGAAGCACAGGTCAGCTTTCTGATTAGAGAACACAGCGCCGCCCCTGGAGTGTGATACGTCCTGATTCCACTTTTTAAGCACACTTTGTAATGACCTTCATGTTCGTATCAGTACGGAAGCCCTGCTTACATCTACCCTGGTATTTTTGGACAACACAAATGCTTATTGCACGTCTGCTGAAGATGCGAGTCATTTGGATTTTTCTTGAAGAACTCATCTCTCTCTCCCTAACTAAGGGAAGCCAGAGATCTGTGTTCATTTCAAGGTAATGAATTTTTCATAAAAATACGTAGCGACCCGGGGGACTCCAGCAGCCACTCTGGAGTCCTGGCTTGCTTGCTTGAGAGCCCAGGCCCAGCCCCAGTGGCTGCAGGAGACTCTGACCTGCAGCTCCCCGCTTCGGCATACAGTCCCGCTCCACTTGGCCCTCTCTTTCTGTGTCTTCGTGAGAAGCCAGATCTCGCCCCCACCCCTCCGTGTGAGCCGCTGTTATAGCGTTTCCATTTCCTCTGTTCTACCTTCTCTCCGAAGACAGAGATCAGATCTTCTATGTGGCGCCTTTGCCCAGAGGCTCTGCCCTCCGTCTATGACCCTCTCGCTGCCAGCTGTCGGGATGATGCCTTCATCCTGGACCTCTGGTGAGATGCAAAGTACTGAAGGAGGTGTCAGAAGACTTGGTCCCGCAGTGTTGTGTTAGACAAACGCTTTGCTCACCTCACTGGAGCACTTACTTAGAAGTCAGAATATGATTCATTACATTTCCTGTGTAGCTAAACTTTATATAAACTGAAATGGGACTGCCCCTCCTCCAAACCCCAAATCCACCCACCACATGAGCAGTATCTTGCATCTAGGCTCCTGTTGGAAGAGTGTCTCCATTATTTACTCATCACTAAGACACGATCACTGACGCCCACAACTGAAAGAAGTTCATATGGGCTTGTGGTTCTGGAAGTTTCCGTCCATGTTCGTCGGGCTCAAATGCAGAAACAGCACGGTAGAAAGGCCTGGGGAGAGGAAATGTGCTCATGTCCTGGCACCCAGGGAACAGAGAGTGAGAAGGAGCTGGGCACAGAGACACACCCCCCCCCACAGCACAGCCCAGGGACCCCTCTTCTGACCAGATCCAACTCGCTAACAGCAGTTACGTTGCCACCTGATCCGGTCACCTTCCAAAAGCCCCACATATGAGCAGCAAAGGCCTTGGGGAGACATTCTCAATCTAAACCATAGCAAGGAGAGAGCAGTCTTGCTCCCGCCACAAACTCACTCAAGCTGTGTCATATTCGTAAACTTTTCTGCCTTCATGGAGTCAGAGGTTTGCGGGGAACGCAGGTCTTCTCCAGCTACTCCCACACCTCTCACTGGAGAATTTACCCACTGTCAGAGCTCAGTTTGCCTGTGGTATTTGCCACTGTATTTTGGGGAGGCAAGAATCTATACTGTATTCTCTTTTCCCTAAACTCAGGCAAAAGTCCTGGTTCCAGCTCAGATTAGAGAGTTTGTATATCTTCATGGCTAACTGCACAAGGAGGTGCAAGGTCCTTTGGGGCTCAGTTCTTTTTCTCTCTCTTCGTAGGTATTTCTCAATGTTTGAGCCCTATGAGCAAGAAATAGCCCTTAGGAAGACCTCGGTTATGTTCTCCAAATCAACTTTTACCAGACAAGCCTTATCAGATTATCAGATCTGAGCTTCAGTGACCAGGTACCAGTTTTATTCTTGGGCTGCTACAGTGTGTTCAGTAACCCTCCAGGATTCAGTGTAGAATACGAGTCAGGCATTTCTGGAACTTGGGCTAAACAAGTCACCCTTTTGCAGCTGAAGTTTTCCCCTTTAGAACTAATCGCACCCACGTGTTTTCACCCACCCAGCACCTAAATCCCATTTGGGCTGCAGACTCTAGATCCTATTCCTTTTTTAATCTTCTCCATCTTCAACTGCCCAGACAGTGCTTGGCAGATAGCAAGGGCTTAGTAGTGCTTGATTAATTAAATAATGCCTGAACTCATTAGAAATTCTGGTGAACACATCACACTACACACACACACACACACACACACCAACAAAAGACAAAATGCAAAAAATATTGATGCTAAGAGAATTTGGTCTTAATGCTATCCTTTCTTAACTCACTGATTTTTGACTGATTAAAATCATGAGGAATCCAAAAGTGGAAGAATTCGTCATATTTGACGTTGGTACATTTGAACCAATTTTAAAAAATTGCTTCCGCTTCAGGAACATGGCCAATTTACATGTATTTAACTAATGAGGAAGAAAGATGCAGACACTGAACGTGAGAAGGAGAATAACTGTGAGGGAGGGAGAGGAGGGGCCATCCAAAAGGGGGAGAAGAGGGAAGGGGAGGAGGAAACCGAGACACTGAAAAAGAGAAAGAATGAGGCTAGGGATTTAGCTCAGGTGGTACCGCACCTACCTTAGAAGCAGAAGGGCCCCCAGTTCAATCCCCGGTACTGCAAAACAAAAACAAAAAAACAAAAAGATGAGCCACGGGTCTCCTGGTTACACACTGTAATGTCCTAACTCAGATTAATTCCATGGCACATTACAACTTTCCTTTCAGGGTGATCAATTCCCCACATACTCTGAAGGCTTGCACAATGGCTGCTTGTAGAATGGAGAATACACTACAATTTGCTTATATATTCTGAGACCATTTGTATTGTTGTGTTGTTGTCTCTCTTTCAGAGAGAACAGTTTTAAGCTGTATATTGTGGGCTGGGGATTTAGCTCAGTGGGGCTACACCTGCCTCACAAGCCCAAGGTCCTGAGTTAGATTCCCTATATCCCCCCAAAAAGAAAAGAAAATATTTATATTATAATGCTTCTCCATAGAGCCTTACCAGGCACCCTAATCACTATCTCTTTTACCTTCTATATCGCAGTCTTCCTTCTTCTAAAGCTTCTTATTTATCTCTCTTTTTGAGTATGTGATGATCACATTTTACCTTGTGAAATCCTTCACGTTTGTTTCTTTGTTTACTCTTATTTTCCTCCCTGACTTCAAGTCCTTGGGAATCAGTCATTTTACCTACCACACTAAACCAGGGAGACTGGAAGGTTTGTCTCTTACAGCATTCTGTGCTGAACAAGAAAGCTTTCCATGTATCTATATAATGCAGGAACTTACGGCAAAACAAAGTGTGTACATTGTGAAGATTGTCTATAGCTAAAAATTTACATTAAAATATTTTTACCTTTTTGAGGTCTCTGGGGAACACACCAAAAAAAAAAATAGTACAGCCTCTCTAGGGGATACTTCCATGGCACACAACATCTAATTCCTACCCATCCACATTCTGTCATCGAAAATATGCTGACACTGACAATTATAGGATATAAACCCACAACAGTGAGTGTAAACCCACAATAAACAGGTAGATTTATATGTCAAGAACTGAGGATAATATATCTAAGGGAGACTATAAGAAAAGGTTATAGGACTATAACATAAGGTTATATAATCATACAATGATTAAAGAGGTAAAATTGAAGAAGAAATAAAGGCCCATGAGGAAGGAGGAGGCATATTTGAAAAAGTGCCAAATGATACTTTGAGAAATGAAAAAAATAAAATCATCGAAACTGAAATTTTCAGAGAGTTTAGAGAGCAAACTAGACACTATTAAAGACAAAATTAGTGTCTGTTAGATACATATTAGGATATAAGAATTCATCCAGGATCTTTTTAAAAGAAGTTCAAAGAGTAGAGTGTGAGAGTCAATCCCTACTGAAGTAATTGTTGAGAATCTCAACATATGTGAAGACATAAACCTCCAGGTTATGGATTGGTAATACTAGCAGAGAAACAAAAAGAAAAATGAATTCATGTCTAGAAACTTTGAGAGTACAGAAAAACAAGAGAAAAGCTCTTAAAACTTAGCAGACAGAAAGAGAAATTACCTATAAGGAAACAAATTATATTAGCGACAGACTTCTTAGTGGCAAACCTAAAACTTTAAATACAATAAACTATTATCTAGAATGTGTGAACGTAGTGATAAGAAAAGATGTCTAAATCCAAGTAAGTGCAAATTACTAATTGAGATGCTTAAAACAGATAGAAGTAAATTAATAACAACCCCAATTAAATGGGATTTAGAATGAGGATTATGGGATTATTAGTGGTCTTGCTAATAGGAAGGGTAAAACTCTGATTAAAGGGAGACTCTTTTTAAAGAGATATAGGCATATTAAAAATTTGACATAACATCTAAGATAAAAAGAAGTAGGAAGAATAATTCCCAACTAGTAGAGAAGAGAAAAATAAAATTCAGTGAGTTCAAAAAATAAAGTTCAGATATAATAAAAATAAAGGATAATACACAAACAAATATCAAGATAATGGTTAATTGTTATGATGTTCATTTATTAGGATGGCTGCTTAAGGACTTAGCTAGATATTGAGGGAAAGAAGAGGAGAAAGAGAGAGAAAGGATGAGTATGATCAAAAGCTAACATTTATATTAGTTGGAATTTTATAGAACTATGGTGGTCTAATATTTTTATAATATTTTAGAATTATTATATGGACTAAGTAGAGATCACTTGGCTAGCATGTGTGAGAAACTGGATTCTGTCTGTCGTATCACAATCAAAACAAAAGCCAAAGAGAAAACAATCTTAAAGTTCATTTGGAAACAAAAGAGACCTAGACTAGCAAAAGCAATTCTGGGCAACAAAGGTAAGTCTGGGAGTATCCTAATCTCTGACCTGAAATTATACTACAAAACTACTATGATAAAAACAGCACAGTCCTGGGCAAAAAGAAATAGACCCAAGAATAACAGAACACATCAGGAGACGTAGAAATATCCCCAAACACCGAGCCACCTTATCTTTGACAATTGGGCCAAACACATCACTGGAAGAAAGAGAGTCTCTTAATAAATGGTGCAGGAAAAAACTGGCTTCTCACATGCCAGAGATTAAAACTAGACCCATATCTCTCACCATGCATTAAACTAAAATCAAAATGAATAAAAGATCTAAATATTAAAACAGAAACACTAAATCTACAGGAAGATAGATTAGGTAGAACTCTTGAAGACATAGACGTAGAGAAAGATTTTATGAACTAAACCTAAGACTTAGCAACTGGGATCTCATCTTATTTAAAAACTCTCAAAGTGCAAAAAGAGTGAGTAAAATTTTTGGCAGGTGTTCCTCAGACAAAGAACTAATAGTGACACTATATAAAGAACTCAAAAATGCGGAGCCCCCAAATTTAAAAACTTGGTACAAAGATGGACATCTGAAATGAACAGATATTTCTCAGATGAAAAACTAGAAACAGCAAATAAATAGATGAAGAAATGTTCAATGTCATTGGTCATCTGAGAGATGCAAATTAAAACAACATCAAGATTCCATTTCACTCTAGAAAAAAAAATGGCTATTATTAATTATCAACCAATAACAATGCTAGAGGGACTGTGAGAAAAAAAAAGTATCCTCTACTGTTTGTGAGAGTATAGCCTGGTGTAACAATTATGGAAATTAGTGTGGAGATTTCTCAAAAAACTAAAACTAGAGGTTCCATTTGACTCAGATATTCCCCTTCTTGTTAGCTTCCCAGAATAATTTAAAACATCATACCACAGCTATATATGCACATCTATGTTTATAGCAGCACAGTTTGTAATAGCTAAAGCTGAGAAACAGCCCAAATGCTCATCAGTCGATGAATAAAGAAGATGTGTGTCTCTAATACAGTGAAGTAGTACACTGTTATAAAGGTTAGATTCAACACTTCTAGGTAAATGGGTGCACCAAGAGACCTTACACCTAAGTGAAATAAACGAGACACACGTGTAAATATCACATTATTTCTCTGGTGTAGAAATTAAAAGGATAAATAAGGACCACAAGTATATGTGAAATAGGAAGAAAATGTTCAAACAGGAAGAGGATCTAGGGAGGAGTAACAGGGCAAGAAAGGAAGGGAAAAGAAAAGAGAATAGAATGAAAATAAAGCTTTTGTAAATAAGGAAGAAGCACATGGCACCAGACTAGGGACTAAAAAGTATAGAACAGATTCAGGCTTTGAACCTAAACTGTCATCTGGCCTTGGCTGTCACTAACCTGTGTGCTGTCTCCTTGACCTCTATTGTCGAAATGTGTCAGAGTAAATCGTCTCTTAATTACAGCTGTATGTTTTCATGATTCTTTGGTCATTTGTCAATTTTTACTTGCTGGCAGAACCACAGAGCTTGAAAGGAAATAGAGATCATGCCATCTAAACGTCTCATTCTGAAGAGGGAAAGCTGCTTTTTCATGGTTACTGTCCACAGTCCTTGGGAACAAAGGCCTGTGATCCTGAGCCCCAGTTCAAGCTGTTTCTTTAAGCTCTGAGTTTCTGTCTGCCTCTCAGTGGTGGTCTAAGGACAAAGGAGAGAGTGTCCACAGTGGGGAAGGTACCAGAACAGATAAGGACAACCTATTAGCACTAGACACTGGCTAAATGAGACCCGATATTATCTTTTTGAAGTCAAGCTGGGAAGTTGAATGCGGGGGTGTTTTATATGTCAGCACCAAAGCAATTATGAATGAACTGATTAATAAATAAGCAAACAAATACTAGGAAATCAGCCCTGTTTTAATGCTTCAAATTCACAGTAACACCCTGTTAACATGAATTTCAAGTATTAACACTAATAACCACACTAATCAGAGGGTTGAAAATTCCAAATTAATTCAAATGCTGCTCAATAGACCATTGCTGTGCCATCACCGCCTGGGACTTTTCTATCTGTTCAGATCTCCACGCAGTAATTAAATCCATTAACATGTAAAACTGGTTTTTGTTCTCAAGAGGAAAAAGGAAAAAGAGAGCTGACTAGCAGCCTTGGAGATAGGACTCAGACTGCTCAGGACTTCCGTTATGTGTACATTCTCGGCCTTTTCGAAAGAGAAGTTCATCTACTTTGGGCTTTGCAGCTGGATCCACACACATTTTTCACCAAAAAAGAAGACATGGTTGAACCAAGGAACCGAATATAGGAGTCAGAAAGAGGAGATTTATGCTGAGGTCACGGGTCTGCCTCAGATATAGCTGTCAAAGCTTGTTTTAATAAGACATTTCTTCTCCTCCCTTTACCTTCTCTACTTGTGAGGTGGGAATGGTGTGGACTCTTCCGAGCTGTTCGGAGAAGTCAGATGAAAGTGGGGCTGTCTGGCAAACACTGATGCTTTCTTTACCACGTGAGGTTATTTTCCATGCTTTTCAGGGACCTATAGGATTTTAAAATTTTAAGCGAATAGGGTATGGGAATAGAGTGATAGGTGGGAAATGAGGCATTATGTGTTGTTCACACTATGATCTATTGAAGGGTACATTTTAAAAGAGAATGGGGTCATGACTCTGCTATGTGTATAAGGTGTGTACATGCCAAAGATTTCGTTTAACTCATTCACGAACGAGGGAACCGGTAAACTGCTACAACAAATTCAAAAGTAAACTCAGACAGCAAAACATTCTTAAGTATTCAAGACTAATATTAATTTACAAAAAGACGGGAAGGTGATCACTCTTGCAGGGCAAAAATCAATTACATTCCATTAACACCTAATTTGCATTTCTATGAGCAAAAATTATTTGTAGCATCATTAAGTTATTCTATAACTTAATTTCCAGCTCCATGGAGTTATAAAATAGCCTAGGCATACGCAGGATAGGCAGAAATAACCCAAGGGGGGAGATAATCAAGAGATCCCCTGAATGTTGTCTTTCGCAAGTTTCCTTCACAGACATTTGGTTAAAAGAATACCAGACCTATTCAATGCAGTTGCCTGAACCGTGACTTCATTAGTTAGCAATTGTACAAACCTTGGGAAAGATAGCTATTCAGTGGCCCTGGATTTCTGGTAAATCTGCTCTGTGGGAAAACATTGGATGTAAACATATCTTCTCTCCCATGCACGTCTCAGTTTCTCTTACTGTAAAAGGAGCAGTCATTATTCATTATAGCCCAAAATATGGATCAACCAAGCATCTCTATCTGCCCCTCCCAGAGACTACTGGCTACTCATTCATAAATGGTGGTCACCAGCAACACGTCACCTCCTCCTAACCAAACCTTAACAAAGCCAAGCAAGGTCTCAGGAATGCCTGCAAGCAGCCTTTCTGTGCCTCACCCACTCCAACATCACCCAAGAGCAGAGCAGTTCAGTAGTTACTGGTGACTGTAATTTTCTCACAATTACACTTCATTTCAGAGCATCCTGGGAACCCCTGACTTTTCAAAGTCCTCCTCCCATATACCAAGATTTCCTGATGAAGCTCCTTAGAGACACTAAATGAAGCAAATGAGAAGAAATAAATGACAAGAAAAGAGTTCCATGAAACTCTGGGTTGAAGAAGGGTACAGGGCTACATGTCATGAAAGTGAGGTATGGACACTCAAAGCCCTGACACTTGGAAACTGTGCTCTTCTGGACAGATGTCTTCTTTTTCTGAGCTTCTAATATTGTAGATATGCATGTTTTCGATCTACCACAAGTTGCAGAAGCAGTTCTGTAGAACTGGTGTCTACACAGTCTGTGTTACAGCTATTTAATTCTGCTGTTAAACACGAAGACGGCCTTAAACAATATGTGATCAGCACTAGAAGACAACTCTCCTGGTGACATGTATCTCCCTTTCCTGGCTGGTAGTGATCAAGAACGGAGATCCCCCTGGAGATGCAGCATCTTGAGATGAGGAGCCTGGCTCTCTGACAGTCCCTTCCCTCACCCCCAAAATAAGACTTTTAACACTTTAGCTTTAGAAGTCCTGTTCCAAGATGCCTATAAGGGATGCTGCTTCAAGGGATCCTTTTGCTACAGAGCAAGTAGGAAATGAACGGAGAAGATTCTATCTACTCTGGATCCTTTCCTGAACTTTGGGGTCCAACCTGCAATGACTCCCTGGATCTCAGTTGCTCGTTGATGAATTTGCTTCATGCAGCCTGTTGCTTATAATGTATTTGGACTCACCAGATGCAAATTCTTAACCAGTGCAGAGTGATTTTGTTACATAAATGCACGCAACTGTGTTCCAATAAAACTTTATTTGTGCATACTGAAATTTAAATTTCACAGAATTCTCACCCTTATGAAATGTTATTCTTTTTTGATCTTTTTAAAGTATAGAAAATATCTTTAGCTTTAGGTCATACACAGAGTAGCCTGGATAAGACATAAAGGATAGAAAGAGCTGTGGTTGTCTCTTGCTTACTTTATTATCTTCCACCCACCATGAATTTTTCTCCTCTGTGATGCTTATCTGCCTTACTACCCTTTCTTGGAGCCAGCCGGTTATGGAATGAAACTTTCTACAGAGTGTGAGCTAAGTAGACCTTTCCCTCTTTAACCTTGAGGGTCATGTATTTTGTCTCAGCCACAAGAGAAAAGTAACTAAGATACAAGCAATATTAGGACTCCAGCCTGAACTTTCTAGTTCCACTGGAGTACTCTTCCCATGTCACAGATCCTTGGAAATGATCATTGGATAAAGCAGGAAATATGTTAGATCCCGCTCTAGGAGAACATATTACATTGGAATATAGAAAAACACCTGGAGGAAGTTATATAAAAATATCCTAAGACATTATATTACCTATCTGTGGCTACTGTCTCACTTGGGGCTCATAACCAAGAAAGTCTGGTCATCCATTATCATTTTACAGAGGGAGACACTGAAAAAAAGAGAAGAGGATTACCCACAAGCTCCAGTGATTATCCTTAACAGCAGCCAACATGTATACAATGATTTTGAAAGACCCTCAGACAGGACTGAGAAAAACTTGGTGGATAATTGTCTAAGGGCTATGGTCAGTTGGCCTCCAATGCAGATGTAAGCATCATATATGTGGGACAGCTGGAGAATCCCTCGATGTGGAACAGCGGAAGTCCATAGAAAGGACTCAACATCAGCCTGTCTGGAGTAGTTGGGGACTTTTCTATCTCTTGGCAAGCTAGGAACAGTTAATAAAAATGACTACATATGCGTTATTGAGAACGGTGTGCTCTAAGAGTAAGTACCCGTGTTAAGCATAATTAAATAACATGTCAGATTTCCTGAGAACAACCAGACTAACAGAAAGAAACAGGTGAGGGAAGGAAATTGAAGGTTATTTGCATTTTGTAAATGGGCTCTTAATCAACAGACCCCCCCCCATCCCTCCCTCTTCAGCAGCCGACTCCTGCAATCTGGGGAGACTGTATACTCACAAAGCGCTCATTCAAAAGCCATGAAAGCTGGCACAATGCAGCAATCAGGCAGCCTCTGGTTTCTCCGTGGTGCCACACCTGCACCTGTTAACGCAGGAACTTCTTCATCAGCCCTTTGAAACTCAGAAATAGAGGAGGATGGTGTTCATGGGTTCCCTACCAGGGTCTTTGTGGGTAGGGATATATAAACAAATACCAAAGTCAAGTTAGTCGCTTCTGGAGAGCCCGGACTGCTGGGTCTGGGCTGCTATAGGTCTACCATATGGCACCAACATGACTGACTCCCTTTGACTGTAAACCAGCTCTCACTCTAGGGATGAAGATAATGATAGTATTGATGGTTGTGGCTGGAACGGGGGGATGGGAACTGCATTAGTTTCACCCACCCCTGCACTGGGGAGAACGAATGCCTGAGCTGGCTTGTCAGGTGCTGAAGGAGGCTGAATGCTTTTTTGATTGCTGTAATTGCAGCAAATTGGACGCTTGAGAGTGTCTGTTTAACAAGAAGAATCTCGTGGATGAGACTTAGGGAAAACGCCCCTCTTCAGTTCCCTCTCCTTTGTCCTATGTGTATGAGATAATTCTCCAACCCTCACAGATTGTGAATATGCTGCTAATTTTAGTTGTGCAAGCCAAACAAAGACCCTGCTTGGTAGATCCGGGAGGTGATTCATCTGATGTGACAATATCTTCACGGTGGAAGCTTTAAGGTCTTGACAGGAGCTCTTGAACTATATCAAATGTTTTGCATGAAGAATTGGATGGTTTTTAAGTGGCTATCTCAGCTCTGGCAACTGAACATGGACTTTAATATCTTCTTTTCTGTTTAAGTTGCTTCTTCAGTTTTGATAGTGTGGGGTGCTTTGAGTGCAGGAATCCTTTCATTGGGCCTTCTTATTTGAGAAAAGTCAGGAAAACAGCACTGAATGTAAAGTCAATTAAATACTCAAAGTCAATATCTCTTGAAATCCAACATAATACCAAGCCCAGCAGTCTGTGACTCTTGCAGGAAGTACAGGTGAAAGTGATGAGGATTTCAGAAACTAAGTGAGAACAGTTTAGAAACTGTAAAGGGAAGTTGAGGATGTCCTGCCTGTTGCACTGGTTTGCTTGTGAGTGAGTGGTACTTGGTCTTGTTGAGCTGAGAGCCGTGGGCTAAGTGTACCTTTAAACAGTCATCACAAAACCCAAGAGAATATTGCACATCATCACAGTATAATTGACTAGCTTTGCCAAGAGACTGCACCTGATTCTAGCATAAAGACTGGCTGCTTACTTCCAATAGGTCTCTACTTTGTGGAGCCTTCAAGGTAGCATTCTGGCACAGTTGGCCAGTCTCTCCCGGTTTTAACACTCTCAGTCCTGCACCCAGGCAAAGCCCTCACTTCAGCACAAACCAAGATTGCTAGGTGCCCTCCTGGGACCCATGATTTCCAACCACGGAGTGAGTTTGGTAGATCATTACTGAAGGCTCTTGCAGCAATGATCATTTCAGAGCCAGTGAGTTCCTCATCTCCAGCTGCTCTCTCATCATATTCTAAATGGGCTCCACCATCTCAGTCTTGATATGTCCTGAGTTTTCTTTCCCTTTGCTCACTCTGCTCTTTCCTCATAGAATTTCTTTGTACACCTTCTTTTAAGGAGACTATAACTCATACTTCCACATTTATGCCTATAGATGAGGACTCAGGGGAAAGGTTTTAAATAACTTTCCCAAGACCGTCTGACTGGTAAATAGAAGTAGAATTTGAATTTAGATGAGTAGCTCCAAAGGCCATGCTTTTAATAGTTCCACTGTACTATATTTCTTACGAACTCTCTCTGTGGCATTTACTACACTATAGTGATTACTTATTCACCCATTTACTTTTGCCTTACACTACAAAGCTCTTGAAAACAGAGTTACTTCTGTATGAAGGGCCTCTAACATAGGGCTGGGACGTGGTAGATAGTCAATAGCTTTCTGATCAGTGTCTCACTGAATCATTCACATCTGAGCAGGGGGATGACACAGGGAGGCTAGTTTGGGATCACTGAATGGTGGAATTTGCATAATCCTGATGAGAAAGCCAAGGGAACTAAGTTCAAAAGACTAATATAGGGCCGGAGATTTAGCTCAGTGGTTCCAGCACCTGCCTCACAAGTGCAAGGCCCTGAGTTCAATCCCGGTAACCACATACAATGCTGGGCGTGGTGACTCACGCCCACCAGCCATCAATACCACATACCACAGTGCTGGGCATGGTGGTTCACACCTGTCATCCCAGCACTCAGGAGGCAGAGACAGGAGGATT
The DNA here is from genome assembly GCA_004025085.1 of Thryonomys swinderianus. Classification (NCBI taxonomy): domain Eukaryota; kingdom Metazoa; phylum Chordata; class Mammalia; order Rodentia; family Thryonomyidae; genus Thryonomys; species Thryonomys swinderianus. Next base: position 29,061 of record PVIC010005902.1, on the reverse strand, counting down.
GCTGAGTTCCAGGTTTGCCTGGGCTACATAGTGAGCTCAGTGCCAGCCTGAACTACAAAGCAAGACCCTGTCTCAAAAAAAAAAAAAAAAAAGACTAATATGAACATTCTGGAAGCCATCAGAGAAATCTGTTCTCAGCAAACAGAAGAATCAGAGCTGTCACTCACGACAGTATTAAAGAACGTCCTACCCCATAACGGTGTAGTTCGCAACACTGGACCCTTCATACTCCATCACCCTCCCAGAAATGTCCACATATATGCACAATCACCCAGAGCTAGGAGAACCATTCTAGACTCTGGGTATAGACAGCAAAGTCTTCTAGATGAACGAAATCACTGGCCAACTCTTGAAAAATATGTAAGAGGTTTTTAGGTAAACTAGATGAAACTGTTATTTTAATAGAAAAAATAAAACAATAGTTTCAAAGACACACATACATGTATGAGGATGTTTTTGTTCATAAATACTGCGAAATTCCAACACAAGCTGTTTTCAGGGAAGGAGAGTCCATTGGCTGACTCATTTAACTGAGGGCCTAAACTCAAGGCTTTGGAAATGGTTGATTCAGTGGCTGACATGTGCTCCCTTGTGTCACGTGCGAAGTTGACCCCATCCTACCACTGACTCGGCTTGTGTCTGTGTGGTCCTGATCACAGCAACGAGTGCTACATTTCCTTCCAGTATCTAGTGGAATTCAATATGGACTTTCCTTCCCATAGAATAAAAATCACAACTTTCACCTAATTAACCCCTGGATGCCATGTGTCAATTGGCTCAGTTCTGAGTAACTTGAAGTGACCACTGTGTTGAAGAGGCTAAGGTTAGCATGACAGATTGATATGGGAGAAAAATAGCAGTATCCGTTCCGTGATTGCCGTAAGTTAATTATTCCATATGCCTGCTTCACCACTGTCAAGTGACACAAGAAAGGAGAAATAGGAGTTAGATGGATGGCTTTTGGATATTTAGAGAAGACACTCAACACTACCTTCATGGCCTGTCTTTTTCTGGCTTCACCCAAAACTAAACTAACTTTCTATCTCAGTCTGTCTCTTCCTGTCTGTCTCTCTTTCCTCCCCTTCACTCCCCTCCTCTCCGTCTCTCTGGGTGTGTCTCTCACTCTGTCTGTCTCTCTCTCTACAGCAGGGCTTACAAAATCACTAGGTTGCCTAGACTCCCTCAGCCTCCAGAAGGCTGGGATTACAAGCCTCTACCATCATGGCTGCCTCCTGTTTACCCCTTAAACACGTCTCACTTTTTTTGTAATTCCCAACGCACTTGTTTGCTCTGTGAGCCATTTGAAAACAACAAATGTATTATGGAAATCCATTCGTCACTGCCTTGGCCCTTCTCTCTGGTAGGTTCCAGAAATAGTCAAAGGGGTCCTCCTTAAAATCTTCATTGTAACCAGGAGGCCTGAATGGCAGAAATAGAAAAACACAAACCCAGCTCTTATCTCATATCTGTCATTTTGCTGTGTCTCCCATAGATTCACCATCTACGTTTCAGTACACTGTCACACATTAAGAGAAATCGGTAACATGCATGGGTTTATATTGTAACAATTAAGCTAAGTTAGAAGTTCTAGAATTCCCTCTGCTATGTGGTGCTGAGTTAGGGTTAGTCACAAGTTAGTGTTTCATGTCATACGAGGTTTAGAAGGAAGACATGAATGAGAGTGGTCCTGTTTCCTTCATCTTTGAAATGGTAATGGCAACAGGCAGTGATGCTTTACGTGGTGTTGTTGGCTTTATTGTGCTGCTCTGAGGTAGGGTTGGGATTGCGGTTCCCTGAGATCTCTCCAGATCTCTTAACTTCTTGGAGGGCTGAGCAAAGCTCGAGATGCCAGGTGGGCATGGTCTAGCCCCTTGCTGGTTTTTGTCTGTCCTGTGTATTCTTATGTTTTGCCTCTTTTCTTCATATTTCTACTTTGGTCCCATACCAAAAGCAGAAAATATAACCTAAATCATCTTCTCACAGTTACGCATGGTCTAAGACTTGAAATGCATCTCTTATTCTACATCACTCAAAATGGTCTTATTTCTTTGAACTTTCAGTGAAGCAAATAATATTTGTTGAATGCTTACAAGGTAAGAGACATTTTTCTCCATGTTTTGCCTACATTAATTCACTTAATATAATTCTGTCAGAGACTAATCCAGGACTTTAACTCAGGCAGTCAGCTGCAGTCTGTGACTCTATCCACTTTGTAGGATGAAAGGATCTTCTCATTTTCACACACTTGGCAATAGATCTTATATTTAATCTTTAATTCCTAGAAAATGTATCTCAAAGCATGGTATAAAATCATTTACATCAGGATCACCTAGAAAACCATTTACAGACAGCTTGCTAGATCGCTGCACATATATGTTTTTCATTTTCTATAGGGATTTTGATGCAAAAATGAAATTGGGGGGCCACTCACTTCCCCCTCAGAATTATAGTTAGGAAAAAAAATAAAGTGTGTGTATATGTGTGTGTCTGAGGAAGGAAAAGCTAAGATTCATTTCTTTAGAGGTGGTTCCTCTTCCAGGTCTACATTTACACAGAGGACAGAGCTTCAGCCTCGTTTACAGTGAAGACATACAACGGCTGGGAAGTATCTGTGGTAGATCTCATAACCTGGGTTTGAGCTCAGGCATCCAACATGGGTGCTCGAGCGCATGCATGCGCATGCATGGGACACACACACACAACTCCATGATGGACTCAGGATCAGAAAACTGCCTGGATTTGACTCTGCCTCTGCTCCTCTTAGAAGCACCTCTCGAAAAGGTTGCAGACATTTCTTCAGTGCGACAGTTTGTCATCCACCTGTCCCATGAACTAATGACAGTGGCAGTGGCTGAAGGGCCAGAAGTGCCATTGGCATCTACTTTCTCAGCAGCCCCTGCTGTCGGCCCCAGGATGTGAGTCAAGGCGTCTCTCTCGCCTTTGAAAGGGCTTCCCACTCTTTGTCTTCTCCTGGGAAGTCAGAGTTGTGTGGCACGCTGCCCGCCGCCCGGAAGGAACAGAGGTCCACACTGCCAAACCGTGTGCTGACGGTCGCACGGGCAGCTCCTTGAAGCACAGCAGCTTGGGGCTGCACAAATTGGCTTGGAAGAAGGCGGGTGTGGTGAAGAAAAGCTTCTTCCGGACTGCTCAAGGGCATCATTAGCGGGCACACAGGGCTGATAATGAGGCCTCTACCGGCTTGCTGTGGCAGCCTGGGGGCACCACAGAAGAAGTAGTCCCCTCAGGCTTCATTTGGCCCTCAGGTGGAGGGTCTGTAATGGTTGACAAAGGGCTTCTTAACCTATCTCATCTGAGCTCCTTTTCACTAATCCTCATCTGAAAAGCCTAAGGATCGCAGAATTTCTCTGGAGAAAATGTGAATAAGTAACAGTTTTGTTCTATCTTTCATGCCAAACTTCTCTCACAAAACAAAAACATGATACAAGTATCATTTCTTGAAAATATTTTACTTTTCCTACTTATGATGGTGTGAGGTAAGTTTTAGGTGTCAACCCCATACTGAGTACATGTTTGGCAAGTTCTTTTATGTGGTACCATTTAACCCTTACAATACCCTCCAAAAATACCATCAGCCTCCTTTCACAGATGAGGAAACTGAGATCATATTATATTTTCTCAGTGATAAGCATACAGGGCTTTGGAGAAGAAATGGAATTAACTATACAATGCAGGTAAAGACCTAGGCTAGAGAAAAATTCTGGCTCCTAAAAATAATGTACCTTTGTTCCAAGCTCCCAGGAGGAAACTTCTTAAGGTCAGGAACTGGTCCTAACATTTCTCTTTGCCTGAGTTACTTAAATGACTAAGACCAGGATAAAAGGAAATAATCACATGCTTTCAAGAGTTCATAACCAGGACAACTCTGGAAGGCCATTCTTTCTCCTTAAAAGGATTCTTACAGTGCTGCCATCTGGGCCAGCTTTCTGGAGAAGATTTTACCTGTGACTGTTCTATCCCACCTTGTTTCTGTTCCTCAGAAAGGAATTAAAAGAGGAGTGAATAATGAGGGCAAAGAAAAAAATGTGATGGCAACTTTTAAAAAGGGAAACAAAGAGTATGTATTTAGGTGGTGGAGGGTTGAGGGATGGGTAGGAGAATGGAAAAAAACGAGAATTAAATTGTGCCATATAGTGGTACAAATTCCCAATATTGAGTGTGATTATGATGTGTGTATATAATCTATCAATAAAGACAAAATTTAAAAGATCAACCTTCTTCTTTGCCTCCTTCTGAGATCAAACCTAATGGAAGATCTCAACACAGATGCACAGCTACTGGTCCTTTGGTGGCTGGGCAGATCGGTTGCAGAACTTCCTATGAATCCAGAGTCATTGGCTATTCAAGTTACTTATATATAACGATGTGTTTGTATATATCCTATACACATTTTCCTATAACCTTTAAATCATTTCTAGATGACTTATAATACTCTATGACAATAAGGATACTATGTAACTGGTTGTTATACTATGTTGTTTAGGAAACAGTGACAGGAAAGGAATCCAGCTGCTTCTGTAGAGACATATATTTCTCTATTAGAATACTATTTGCAGTTGATTGAATTTGTGGATTTGAAATCCATAGATGTGGAAAGCAGACTATATAAACAAAAGTTCTAGACATTTATGTTTCCTGTACTGGAAGATATTTCAATAGACATTTAAATCAAACTCCTATTTGGTGCAATAATTACCTCCAAGGTCAAAGAAATGACTATATAATCAAGTATCTTTCCCCTTCACTGGAAATCTTGAATTCTGCAATGTCCTATTACCCTGTTGTACTGGATAATAGCATTAGAATTATTCATTTACAAGAGTGATTGTAAATTATTTGAACAAAAGAATTATGACTGCCTAGCTTCTGATTTCCAGCAAATTTGACCTACAGCCTAGTACATGGTAGATTCTTGCTACATAATTGAGTAAATTAACAAATAAATGAATGAAAAATGAGCAATTAGATGATTTCTGGAGAAGCTTCCCATCACTTCTGTCTTGTTCTGTTTTCCAGTACCAGGATTGAACTCAAGACCTTTACACTGAGCTACATCTTTACCCCTTGTTTTATTTTTTATTTTGAGACAGAGTCTCACTAGGTCTCTGAGTAGTTCAGTCTCCGCTCACACTTGGAATCCTCTGCCACAGACTCCTACAGTGTGCGAGGGACAGCACAGAGCTGGGAGTCCTGTGTTTCTTTCTGGATCGTCCAGTGACTGGGACATGAGCGTGGGCTGAGTGGAGTCAGAACAAGTACTGGGGTCGGAGGCAAACTATCAGGATCAGTTCTACACCTCCTCAATGTAAAACTTTGGCTAAGTCACTTAATACCCCCAAACCCCAATCTCCTCATCTGGAAAGTTGGGATGATATCTACTTACTTGCATTGTATGAATTAAGTAATCCCTAGCAGTCACCCAGCAGGTTTTCTAGGGATCAGAGGTACAGTAACTAATGTAAAATAGATGCTTGATAGCTATTGCATGTCATTGAATACTTATTAAAGAGATTTGTAAAACTTGTCCAATGAGGAGTAAGCATTACTAGATTAAACAAAGGATGGATTTTTACAGTCTTTTTTCTTTCTTCTTTTTTTAACTATGTGCAATACACAAAAAAGAATTGAAATCAAATCAGAATTAATGTTTTAACACCTCCTTGCCATATCCAAGCCATTACTCAAAGCTTATGTCCAACCATTTAGGTTTCTACTAGATGCACACCTGAAATATCTAGAGTACAGATAACTAGTATGCATGTAGGTTTGCTTCCTTATCCTTTTGGCATCAGCCAAGTGACATTTGTCAGGTAGCATTAAGCCAACTGCAGTGGTTATCTAAGAGTATAGACCTCTGAAGGGCATAATAATTATCTTAATACATAAAAGCCTCTCGTAAAAAGATGAATTAGATTTGTTTATATGTTCTCAGCAGAAAATCAGTACTTCAGGTAGGTAGAGGTTATCAGAAGGTAGATTTCCTCCGTATACAGTACAAAGAATTGGCATGACCCTTCCAGGATGTGTGTGCCTGTGTATGTATTGTTGGAATTGGTGACCCCTGAACTAAGAACCTGAGGCTCAAGACTTTTATGATTCTGACCAAACCAAAGCAAAGTAAGAAAGAAACTCAATTATTCTTGCTCAATAACAAGAATTTCATTTTGAATTGACAAATTGACTATTTTGAATTGAAAAAAAATATTTTACTGGAAATATTCCCACTCCCCCAAATATACTTAATTAGTGTAACATGAACTCATTCTTACACACACGCACGCACACACACACACACACACACACACACAAACAAGGAAGCATGCAAGTGGTATTTGTACTGGGCAGCTAATTTTAGTAGTCCTCTGGAAAAAGGAATTAAGATTTTCAGCCTTCACAGAGCAATATCAAAACAGGAATCCATAAGCCAGAGGTCTTGTGTCCATCCTGTGTCTGCCTGTGAAATTTGACTGATGACCCAAAACAGTGAGTTTGGGGAGTTGGGACTACATAGTTCAAACTTACATTTTTACACCAGGAAAAGATGAAGAATCTTTCACAGTCAGGTAAGCTTTCTAGAAGAAAATGAGGAGCTGAAATATGGACAGAAACACTTAAACAGTAAGACACTTGATAAGAGAGAGGTATTATGGTGTATATGTTGATGTCCCCACAATGCCACAAGCTTTCAGAGGTGAGGCTTTGGGGAGGTGACTGAATCATGGGGGTGTGAGAATCATTAGCGGATTAGTCACTGATGAATTTACAGCTAAACGTGATGTTTGGAGGTGAAACTGCTCAGAGGAGGTGGGTCTCTGACGACATGGCCTGGAAGGGTCCTGCTCTTTCTTAACTTCCTGGATATCTGTCCAATGTGCACTGCCATACCATGGCTGCTTCTTCTCTGCCATGCCACCCTGCCTTGGAAACAGTTGACTATGGGCTGAAATCTCTCCAGACTGTGAGCTAAAATAAACCTCTCTCCTTTTAATCTGAGGGTGCCAGGTATTGTGTCTGTGATGAGACAGTAACTAGGACAACAGGGACCTACAGAAGATCCAGATGAAGGTTGGGAAAGTGACAATGGAAAACCTCTTCAAAGGTTTATGTTCTTCATTTGTGAGATTCAAGGCCATGTTCATCTGTCCTGCCTTTCTGTCTAATAATTTCCATCCCAAACCACTGAAGCACTTTAGAAATGAAACTTTCCTAAAACTATAAGCCTGGAGATACTGACCTTTAAAAATGAAGAAGCAGAGACACAGGAGAGAAGGGAGAAGGCTTTGTGTACCATCACCCGCATCCCACCAGAGAGCTAGAATCTATTTCCCATACTGAATCTGGGCTGGTTATGATATTGGCTTCAACTGATAAGCTATGGAAGAAACAACATACTCTCCTCAAGTTTTGATTTAAAAAGACCTCAAATCCTCCTTTTGACATATGGGCACCCTTGTTTAAAACAGCTCAGTGTGTGATAGCTAAATCTTGGTAACAAAACCAAATGTCCATCAAGTGAAGACTAGATAAAGAAGTTGTTGTTTTTTTAACAAAATGGAGTATAATTCTGCCATAAAGAGTAAGTTTGAGTCACTTATACTGAAATGGATATACCTTAAGGGCATACTCATAAGTGCAATAAATAGGTCAGAGATGTGTAAATAATGCATCTTCTCTCTGGTATGAGAAACTGAACATCTAAATGAGTTCTAGGATGTATGGTAGATACTGTAAAATAGAAAATATTCAAAGGAAAATGGTGGGTAGGGGTAAGTAACGAAGGGAAAGAAAAAATGTGATGGTAAAAAAGGGGAAACAAAGCTTATGTAAATAGGAGGCGAGAGGCTGTAAGGTGGATAAGGGAATGGGAAATTAAGAGAATTAATTAGAATTAATGAAAATTAAATCATTTCATATACTGGTACAAATTCTCAATGTTGAGTGTGATCATGATGTGTATATAAAATGTACCTGTTTCACACACACATGAAGAAGTCCCAGGCAACTATCAGCATCAGCTGTCAGACACGAGATTAAAGCCATCTCTCTCTTTCTAGCCTAATCAATCTTTCCAGCTAAATGCAGTTCCAGGAGGGAGCCCAGCTGAATTCAGTTGAGTGACTCCTCAATGCGCAGAATCATAACAAGCAATGACTCTCAGGCCGCTAACTATGGGAATGGCTTGTTAAGCAACAGTGTGTTTGTGGGAGCATAACTCCAGACGATGATCCAGGGGCTATGAAGGGCAAAGAGAAGCCAGAGTAACTGAAGAGCTCCTCAGCTTTAAGGAGCACTTCGCAAGAACCCAACTCTGACCAAAGATGGGAAGGAACCTTTTCCTTCCCTGCAAGCTTCGGAGAGTGCTGCTCGCTAAAGGAGAGAGACAGGAACCTTATGGACACACCTGAGGACTGGACAAAAGGATCTTTGTGTAAAGCACTTTAAAAATGTAATGGGCTGCTTTGAGATGCCAAGTATATCAACATCAGGAATACTCAAACACCAGCAAAAGGTGCTACCAACAGGCAAAACTTGGGCACGATCTCAGAAGCCATTTGCAATAAGAGGCATTTGACTCATTTGAGAAGTTGATAGTCTATGCGCAATTATGGCAAATCTGTCACATTACCTTGAGAACAGGTCCAGTTTCATCTGGACCAGGAGCAGAGTGAATGTGAAAGACTATTAATCTCTGTATGTCAGAGATTAATAGACACAAAACTGACCAGGCTGCTCAGAGCACATGGACATACACTCACAGCAGGTACCAGAGGATGCAAGACTGGAGAACTGGAAAAAAACCAACCTGCTCAAACCTGAGGCCTCTGTCCAGATTACATCTCTTTGGAGTTGCCTCAAAAAAACAGGTCAGGCCTTGTTTTTTCTATTGAGTGAATGTGTGACTTATCAAATGGCGAGGACAATAATAATCACTTTAATAGGCAGCATACCAACTCCCCACTGGCCTCTTACTGTCTTCAACAGATCTGTCACTGAGATGAGCTCTCCCCTTTCCCTGCACAGACTTTTTTTGATGGTACCAGGGGTCAAACTCAGGACCCTGAGCTTACCAGACAGGCACAGCATCACTGAGCTACAGCCCCAGCCCTGAACTGTCTCCCCCTCACATCAGAAGGGGTTTATGAAATGTCATAAGGGGTGTTTGGTCCTGTTGCAAATTGCTGCTTCCTTCCAGATGCAGGTAGATCCCTTTCAAATTTCATTCTAAGGCTGCATTTTGGTGTGTACTCATTACACTACCTTTCACCACTTTCCAAGGGAGGATTAAGCCTGTGATATGCTTGTCAAGAGTTGTGCGGGTTTGTCTTTCAAGGGAATGCAGTGAGTCTCCCACAACTGAATTTACTCATTCTGAATTTCAGATCAACATCCCTACTGGAATGAAGAAGTCCCTGAAGTAGAAAACACTTTGAACAGAGCAATTATAAACTACATCAGCTAACGCATTATGGTTTAGCTATACTTATGTGAATGACACTTCAAACACAAGAGGATTGATCAAAAAGTATAGGGAATGTTTAAATTTTGAAAAGGTACTACCATAAAAGACACCTTTTCATGAATCTCCCTCAAACTTCATCCTCACTTTGGATACACTTTTATAACCTTGGCACTTTCTTAAGTAGATCTAGAAGCCTTCCATTAAGAATTGCACAGTCTTTTAATTCCTTTGGTTCCTAGCAGGGTCAAATGGGTCCTCTAATCCTAGTTTTCTGAGGAATCTCCACACTGATCTCCACAATGGTTGCACAAGTCTACAATCCCACCAACAGTGGAGAAGGGTTCCTTTCTCCCCAGAGCCTCGCCAGCATTTATTGCTGGTTGATTTTGCAATAGCAGCCATTCTTTGTGGAGTGAGATGAAATGTTGTTTTCATCTGCATCTCTCAAATGAACAGTGATCTTGAACATTTCTTCGTGTTCTGCTTGGCTGCTTTGACTTCTGCCTCTGAGAAGTGTCTGCTCATTTCAGATGCCCATTTTTTAATTGAGTCTTTAAATTTGGGGGAACTGATTTAAGTTCTTTATATATTCTGGATAGTAGCCCTTTGTCAGACAAACAGCTAGTAAAGATTTTTCCCATGTTGTGGGGATCATTGTGGAAATTCCTCAGAAAACTAGGATTAGAGGTCCCATTTGACCCTGCTATTCCCCTGCTAGGAATATACCCGAAGGAGTTAAAAGATTCATATTGTAAAGACATATGTACACCCATATTCATAGTAGCTCAGTTTGTGATAGCCCAATCATGGAAACAACCCAGATGCCCATCAACTGGAGACTAGATAAAGAAGATGTGGTTTTTTAAAATAAAATGGAGTATTACTCTGCCATAAAGAATGACAAGTTTCATTCATTTATGTGCAAATGCATATACCTTGAGGACCCACTAATAAGTGAAATAAAAAGATCACAGATAGCTGGGCATGGTGGCTCATGCCTGTAATCCCAGCATTTGGGAGGCAGAGGCAGGAGGATTGCTGAGTTCGAGGCTTGCCTGAGCTACGTAGTGAGTGCAGGGCTAGCCTGAACTACAAAGCAAGACCCTGTCTCAAAAAAAAAAAAAAAAGATCACAGATATGAAAATACCATATATTTTCTCTGATATGAGAACCTGTAGGTGTAAATGAGTTCTAGAATGTATGATATATTTTGTAAAATAGGAAATATTCAGAGGAAATGCGATGGGGGAAAGTAATGAGGGGAAAGAATAAATATGATTTAGAAAGGAAAAGAAATAGCATGTATATAAGGGGTTGGGGTTGTGGATGGTTAGGAATATGGGTAAAAATGAGAATTAACTCATGTCATATACTGGTACAAATTCCCCAAGGTTGAGTGTGATTGTGAGCTGTATATAAAATGTACCAATAAAGAATTCAATTATATATATATATACATATTTTTGTATATAAAATTGCACAGTCTTGCCTGCCTTGATGTCTTGAATGAACTCAGTACATTTACCTTTTATTGTCACGTTCACTTTGGGGAAGAGCCGACAGTTATGAGCCACCACCTGTGATGAATACAGTGATGAGGATGCATGGCAATGTTTCTAGAACCCTGGCAGTCAGCAGCAGCGTTCACCTGGGTTTTGATCAAGCTTTGTAATGACACTCACGAAGGAGGACTTCCAGAGTTGCTTCGGGAAGTGACAGGAACGAGGGGAGAAGTGTGTTCCAAGGAGGATTACGTTTGTAGACAATGCACAGGCTAAGCAAAGTGGTCCCAGTGAGAGGAGGGCCAATTCTGAGGGCTCAGGAGATGGTGATTTATAAAGAATCACCATCACCAGAATTACCAGAATTATCAGAATTACCTCCAACTGAAAGATTCCAAATTTCCATAAAAGTGAACTAGAAACAAACTGGGATAATTTCATTTTAACAATATGCTGTTCAACAATAAAAAGGAATATTCTATTAGTACATCCAATAGTGTATATCATCAATTAAAAAGCAAAAACTGATGACATGCATAACTTTTAATACACACAAAAATTTTTATCAAATCTGCTATACACAACAGTGTCCATACTCTAAGATTTTATTTATGTTCATTTCTGTTGTTTCTTTTGCCAATGAAATCAGATTTGCCAATGTGTATCTCTCTTTAGTAATTTGGAATGTGTTAGTTTTGTATAAATCACTGAATTCATCAATAGAAATATATTAAGGCATTGTTTTTCTTCCTTAAATGTTTGCATATATTAAAATGTTGTTCTAGCTCATATTAGTAGTTTATACTTTTTTAATCAAATGAGCCTACTTTGTTGAAGTATACCAATCTTAATCTTTTCATAGACACAACTTTGCTTTTAATTGATTTTCCATATTGCTTGTCCATTTCACTGATATATCTTTTAAAATTTTCCTTCTCTTTTCTTTGGCTTTAATCTGTTCTTACTTCTCAGTTCTCAAGAAAGAAGCACACCACATTGCTGCTAAATCTTTCTTTGAGGTGTTTTAAAAACTATGCTCTCCAAATTTTGATCGTTTCTTTATGTTTAAGTTCAAAATATTTGCTGACTTCCTTTATTTCTTTTCATATAAAAAAGTTCCATTTTATTAAAGAATAATAACTTTAGCAGTGTAGAAAGTATCACAACATGGATTTAAAAAGCAATCAGTTACTCTTTGTATAGTCTGAGACTGAAGCATAAAAAACTGTCTCAAAGTACATGAATGTTTTGAATTAAATATAAGACAAAAATCCCAGGCCAACAAAATTGTGGCTTCCCATTTTTAGAGTCCATGTAAATTCAGGATAGATGTTGATGTTGCATTCAAAGTACAATGAGCTTCTTTTTATGGGTTATAGGACTTGTTAGGGACCCCTGTATTTTTAAGAGTTTGTTGGTACATTTTAGACACACATTATGATCAAATTCAACATTAAAAATTAGTATCCGTACATAATGTATCTTCTCATTTTTTACCATTCCCCTGCCCTCCCTACCCCCGAGCCCCCTATATAATAAGCTTTGTTTTCATTTGTTTGTCTTTACAAGCAATTTTTTTTCCTTCTCTCCTTTACTTTCCTCTATCCCTCTCCTTTCCCTTTCCTTTCGAACATTTTCTTCCTGTTTCACAATATCTATCATACATTCTGGACCTCATTTACACCTTTAGTTTCTCATACTAGAGAAAACATATGGTCATTATACATCTGTGTCTTATTTGTTTCACTTATGAGCATGTACTCAGGGTACACCTATTTAAGTATAAATGTCTCTAATTCATCATTCCTTATGGCTGAGTAGTATTGCATTTTATAAAAACAAAAAACAAAATACAAACCACATCTTTATCCAATCTCCTATTGATGGACATTTGGGCTGTTTCCAAGAGGTAGCTATTACAAACGGAGATGCTATAAACATAGGTGCACATATGTCGTTGTGATATGATCCTTTTAATTCTTTTGTGTATAGGCTTAGCAGGGCAATGGCAGAATCAAATGGGACCTCTAGTCCTAGATTTCTGAAGAATCTACACTGATTCCCACAGTGATTGTACCAGTCTACATTCCCAACAACAGTGGAGAAGTGTTCTTTGTTCCCCACAGTCCTGCTAACATTTGCTGTTCCTTGATTTTTTGATAGCAGCCACTCTTTGTGGAGTGAGGCGAAATCTCAGTGTTGTTTGCATTTGTGCCTCTCAAAAGACCAGTGATGTTGAACATTTTTTTCATGTTTCTTCACTGCCTTTACTTCATCTGAAAAATATGCATTTCAGATGCCCATTTTTAAACTTGTCTTTAAATTTGGGGGAGTAGATTTTCAAATACCTTATATATTCTAGATATTAGTCTGGACGTACTAAACCACCTCATCTTTGATTTCCTTTATGATTTCTTGTTGATACATTGGGTATTTAAAATTTATAAATTTCAAATATTGGGGGACTTCCCGTCCATATTTTTAACATGATTTTAACCTAATTATACTATGATAAAAAATAGTTCATATGATTTTTTAAACAAAAATTAATTTAAGAAGGCTTAGATATTTACCCAAAATATGAGCTATCTCAGTGACTTTAAAAAAACATATATTCTGCAGTTGTCAAGTAAAGTTTTTTGTAAGTGTTGGTTAGGCAAGTTGACTTATAATTCTGTTCAAGTCTATATCCTTACATACTTTCTGTCTACTTGTTCTATCAGCTACTCAGGAAGTTCTGAAATCTTCAACTATTGTGCAATTCTTTTCCTTTCAATTCTGCCGATTTTTGTTTCATACATTTTGAAGTTCTAGTTTTATGTGCACACATAGCTAAAATTATTATGTCTTCTCCATGTATTGAAATTATCATTATGAAATCTCCCTCTTTGCCTCTGGTGATCTTTATTTTGCATTTTCTTTATTTTAACAGCACCTGTCTAGCCTTCATCTGACAAGTATTTTCTTGTGTGTCTTTTCCATATTTATTTCTAACCTAATGTTTTTATATCTAGCCCCTCTCCTAAAACTTATTAAACTATGACTTCATAAATACACCAGCCCTTCCATGAGGTCAGAACCCCCTTATTCCAATTACTTGCCAGAAGCTCATATCTGAAAAATGCTACACTAGGGAACAATCCTCCAATTTGTGGGATTTTGCATGATATTTAAGAGAGTTCTTAAGGGAGTTATTTGTTCTCTATATCTTCACTATTATTTGTTATTGTTTGTATGATAATAGGAATTTTTACTGCCATGTTGACTTGTACTCAGTGAGTCTGGGTATCTATTGAAGCAGAAATGAGTTATACAATCTGAGTCCAGGCAACTTTTGTCTGTATCATAAAGGCAATATAGATGATACCTAATCCTCTTGGGATACCTATTCTTAAAACTCAACCACCATGAAATGGGGAAGCAAACAGGCTGTATAGACAGACTATATACATATAGAATTTTAGGCATCCCATAATAGGTATCAACCTTCAGATACATGAATGCCTCAGACTTTAAATGTTCACATATGCCAGGATTCAGGCAACCTCAGCTCTCTTATGTGAAGCACAGAGGAACTACCCCTGACACTTCTTATTCAAATGCCAATTTATGAACCAAGCAAATGAATGCTTAAAGCACTATAAAGTTGAGGTAATTTTTAAGTACTAATGAATAACAAAAACTCTGCATTTTGTTACTGTAGTGGTTTTTAAGAGCATAACTAGCACTTAAGTCTTTGCACTCTTTAAAAATATATTTGAATGGTCCTTATAGTTAGAAAAATGTAAAGATCACTAAATTGGGAATTCTAACCCACGGGGAAAAGTATAGCAGAAACCATTGTACCAATAACATTGGTTAGTTTTTTCCACTAAAACACTATTTCCCATCTGTAAGAATCTGAAAAGAGTTTGTTGAAACCAGACTCTTGCATAGCAATTATTTTGACAAAGTGCTGTATTGCATTTTTCCCCACGATAACACGTTTGTTTTGTTACCAAGGCATAAGTTACTTTTTAAAAAACAAGAAAATTATGTCTCTCTTGATGTAGACAAAATCAGGTGAGTTTATGTAATTGGGAAGACAGGCATCTTCCAAAATATTTAAAATCATTTCTGCTAATTTGTTTGTCCTCGCTGCCTCCCCACACTTTCTCCACGTGGCTTCTTGAATGTGGTCACAACGGCTGACAACAAAACGCAAAGATTGGGGGCTGGAGGGTTAGCTCAGTGGTTCCGGCGCCTGCCTCACAAGCGCAAGGACCTGAGTTCGATCCCCGGTTACCACATATAATGCTGGGCGTGGTGGCTCACGCCTGTCATCCCAGCACTCGGGAGGCAGAGACAGGAGGATTGCTGAGTTCGCGGCGGCTTGCCTGGGCACCATAGTGAGCTCAGGGCCAGCCTGAACTACA
>PVIC010005902.1:0-13566 GCA_004025085.1 Thryonomys swinderianus | reverse complement strand
CGCAAAGATGAAGCTTTAGGCAGAGAGAAAGATTGAAAAATCAGAGCTGGAAACACCTGGAGTGGTTTCCTCCAGAGGTTGATTCACGAAGAGGAAACTCCACTGTTCATGGTTTGAAATAACAGCAGATCTCAGCCTGGAAAATATTTGTTAAAAGCTTATAAATGGGGACCAACTATGTAGACTACTATGGTGCCACAGGCAGGTACAGTAAACAGCATTTTCAAATAAACACCAGAGCACACTGATCCTGTGAATGGGCTAGAGTGAAGTATTTGAACTAAGACCTGTAGTCTGTTGCATTATTGAAGAAAACATTCAGTGAAAGCTCAGCTGTCCTGATCCATCCAGGGCATATTTTTATTACATTCAAACGTTAAAAAATCTATCAAGCTGGACAGGAATATTTTAATTTCAACCCAAATACCAATACTGTTTTCTATGAGATTCATGACTTTTTGAACTTACTGTTTTTTATTTCTTAAATATACCAAATTACTTCACTTATTTGTTATTTATGTATTTTTCAATTTATCTCAAGAATTATAACTTTCCCAGCTGATCTCTCTGCAAACACTTGGAATGTGTTACTCCAAAACAGAGATAAGACACTTGATAAATGTTTGTTGATTGATCATCAAAACTTGAAAGTAACGGTTTACTGTTTTGTTTTTAAAGAATGTTCTGGTAGAAATGGGGTATAGGGGTAAGTAGTAAGGGGAAGAAAAATATGAGGATAATAAAAAAGTGAAACAAAACTTATAGGGGTGGGGGTTGTAGAATGGGTAAGGGAATGGGAAAAATGAGAATTAAATTGTGTCACATGCTGGTACAGATTTTCAATATTGTGTGTGATCACGATGTGTATATGTAAAGTACTAATAAAGATTCAAATTTAAGACAAAAACTGGTAAAAGCAAATGGTTTCCAACAAGGCTAATCTTTTAGGGAGTTTAAGAGCCTATTTAAATGTAAGAAATTTGTTCTAGAAAAAGGCAAAGTATATAAATTTTATTACAACTTTGGGTAGTTAATGAACTTCTCAAGTAAGTTCATCTGATGCTAACTGTTCTGTGTGGAAAATGAGCTAATTGGTTTGGATTTAGAAGCAGGATACATTTATTGTAAGCTTACTATACATTGGATTCCAAACCAGGAGCTCCCACTTGTGGTTCAACAAAGTCCTGAGAAGTAGAGATTACTTCATTTTATAGACCAGGAATTTGCTTTCCTCTTTTTGACTTTTTCTTGTGAAAACTGTTAACATTTCAATAATTGAATGCCCTTCTGTCTTAGTTACTTTTCTCATTGCTGAGACAGAATATCCCACATTAAAAGTTAAAGGAGGAAGAGCTCATTTTTTTAGTTTGTAAAGGTTCAGTCTATAATGGATGGCTCCAAGGCAGGGCGGCATGACAAAAGGGCATCACAGCAGAGCTAAAACAGTTGATGGTGTGAAAAGTGGAAGGCAGAACCCAGCAAAAGCAGTAAACAGCAAGCGACAACAGCAGCCTTCTTTCTGTCCTTCAAATTCTATCCAGGCTACACTACATGCCCTTAGATAACATTTACATGCAGAGTGGGCCTTCCCATTATTGTGATATGTATCAGTGATCAATGAAGATTTGTAACTAGAGAAATTTAGGTACTACTAAATTTTGACTTTTGACATATGCACATAAGAAATATCATCAAGTCTCTGGTAGCATATGCTAATGAATCTATATACAAACCTGGTCAAATCTATGGGCTAGTGTGTGAGGTATTTGTGTGACCTTCGAGAAGCTCCACACCTCATTTATTATGTTTAAATTTCATTTGGAAATCCACAGCAAGATACTCTTTGGAGCTTTGGGGATGTGTTGGGCAGACATCACTCAAGGTAATAAAGCATTTGGGAAATAAGCAAAGTTGGATGATGGCTTTGGATTTATTTAGCATGCAAAAGGGAAAGTTGAAACAGCTTAACTACAATCCACAAAATCCAAATACTTTTCAAATTCTGTTAATTCTATATTCACAATGACTTTCTTTTCTACTCCTCAGGGCTTTTCTAAGCTCTCAGTATTTATCATCTAAATTAGCCATCTTCAATACTATTAGAGCAAATGCTCCTCTTCCTAAAACAAATAAAAATAAGGAAAGAATCTATATTTTGTGATGCCCCATATAGTACCTGGAAATCAATATATAGCATTTCACCATTAATATAATGTCCTATATTTCATAAAGAAGTAAAGGAATCTAGCTTATGACAAAATAATTATTTTAGTCATGTAATTACTAGAATAGATCTACACCGAAGTCTATAGGCAAGTAGTCAAATGCCTGCACCTCTTCCCAGAATCATTTTGAGTGACAAAGGTATCAAAGTAGACACATGGGTATGTTGTATTGGGATACAAATACCATTAGCACTGTGAGTTGAATTCTAGGCTTAGAATATTATTTAAAAGTATATTCTACTCTCATATGGAATGCAGGACACTGTTTTGTTTGTTGGAGCGGTGCTATCCAATGCAAAATGCCCACCATTCTTGGTCCCTGTCTACTAACACCAGCAGCAAACAAAACAACTTCCAAATGTGTGGAAGATACTGTGAGCGGTATTGCCTCCAGTGAGAAGTAATGACTTGTTACAATAAAATGTTGCTCGCTCTCTGACCTCTAATTATCCCTTTCAACTATTGTCTAGATGGTCAACAGAATCAACTTCCTAGAATGCAAGATGGGCTCTTCTCCCAAACCCTCCACAATTCCTTGTATCCAATTTCCTTTTACCTGGCAGGGTCCTGAGGATTGGTCAGGCTGGTAAGAGTTTCCAACACCCAGAGGCAGAGTTACTGCATATAGTAGTGCAGGATTTATACTGCTCGATTTCAGAGAGGCTTCTTTCATCTTCTGATGGAGATAATGTGATATTGAAACCAAAGAAGTGTGTCAGTCCTGAAGAATACACATAAAGTAAGGCTAATCCTCCATTACCTACTCTAAGAAGCTTTATAAATGTGATTTATATTGTCCATTCTCTCTTAGGGCACAGGCACTGAAACTGGGTGGAGTTGGAAGTTTATATTCCATGCATTTGTGTTCCCTTTCTCAGATCTCTAGGTCTAAGTTCTCGGACAAACAATGAATTATGAGCTATTCCTGGCCCGAGGGAGTGAGAAGGGACGAACAAATGTGTAGGATGGGTGTGAAGAATGGCAAACCCAGTTGACAGATCAGAGCCAACAACTTCCTCTTCTGGAAAGCTCCCGAGCAGTAGTCCTTCAGGTTTCTCAGAGATAGATGATGCCAATGAGGATCAGGCACCAGAAGTAATCTCTTCGTTCTTCGCGCCTAGCAGCAGGATGCTTTCCATCCGTTCTTGCCAAAGAGATCCTGAAAAGTTCCCCTGACGGCCAAGGAGAATGATTCTGCACACAAGGAAGGAATAACATAACTCTGAAGTGGAGAAGAAGGACTAGGAAGGTTTAGAAATGTAGATCTCGGGCCGGAGGGTTAGCTCAGTGGTTCCGGGGCCTACCTCACAAGCGCAAGATCCTGAGTTCGATCCCTGGTAACCACACACAATGCTGGGCATGGAGACTCACACCCACCAACAATCAACACCGCATACCACGATGCCGGACGTGGTGGCTCACGCCTGTCATCCCAGCACTCGGGAGGCAGAGACGGGAGGATTGCTGAGTTCGCGGCGGCTTGCCTGGGCACCATAGTGAGCTCAGGGCCAGCCTGAACTACAAAGCGGACCCTGTCTCAGAAAAAAAAAAAAAAAAGAAATGTAGACCTCGCTAGCATGTAAAGATCAACTTCCTTTGAAGTCTCCCTATTTATTTTTAAAATTCAATTATTTTTGTATTCCATAACTGTTAGTTTTTCATAATTATGATAAGTTCCCGAGGGGGGGGGAAATCTAAGAGGAAGGAAGGTTTATTTTGGCCCATGGTTTCTGAGGTTTCCCTCTGTGGTCAAGGGGTTTTACTGTTTACGGCATCAGGAGGGGAGAATAGCAGGGGGGCCGGGCTTGGTGGAGCAGAGATGCTTATCTCACGGCAGCCGGAAAGCAGAGAGAGGAAGACAGAGCCTGAGAAAGGGGCCAGGGTCAGGGTATAATCCCCACGGTCATATCCCCAGGGGTCGGATATGTTTTACCACAAAACCTGGAAGTGCTGGAACTTCTTTCCCTTAAAGCATACTTGGGGCTTGTCATTTCTTTCAACCAGTTCTCACCACCCAACAGCCCATGAAGCCGTGAGCTCACCGTGGTTAATGCTGTCAGAACCCGTTCACTTCCCAAAAGCCCATTTGTCTGACTTCGGGAGACATTTTATATGCAACCCGTAAGGACAGAGTATTTGTTTTTACACATATTTATAGCTTTATATGTCTGTCTGTATGTGTGTATAATCTCAAAGCTTTGAAATAAAACTAACATTGAATAAATGTTAAACTTTGAATAAAACTAACATTCCACAGATAGTTATGTCTCCTTTTGCTTCAAGTCACCATCAGTGGATACAAACACTGAGTTGAAAGGTTCTCAGTTTAGAGTATTCCTTGCAGAACCACTGGCTAAGCTAGATCCTTTCAAATTACAATTAGATACTAAGGTATTAATGTGTGTGACAAGTATGAATTTAGCAGAAGATTCAGCATTTTGGGGGAGTGTCCCAAGAAAAGGAAGATAATGTTGTTTGGTAGGGTAACCTTTTTTAATTTTTTTTATTTTTTTATTTTTAGACAGGGTCTCACTTTTTTTCATTCAGGCTGGCTCTGAGCTCACTATGTAGCCCTGGCAAATATGGAACTCAGTAGTCCTCTGCCTCTGCCTCCCAAGTGCTGGGATTGCAGGCATGAGCCACCACACCCGTCACTGTGGTATGTGGTACTGATTGCTGGCAGGCGTGAGTCACCAAGCCCAGTATTGTTGTATGTGGTTAAGGGGGATCGAACCAGGAACCTTGCACTTGCCAGGCAGGTGCTGGAACCAGTGAGCTAAATCTCTAGCCTTCCTGGAGGGGCAAACTTTTAAGATCCATTTTTAAGATCTAGCTGATTCTCTCCATGTGGAGGTCAATGCTCCTGGTAAAAAGAGTGGTAGTTCATCAATACATCAAATAACTACCTAATCTCTGCTTATAAATGATAGGTGCTGATGAGCACGAAGGTGGTTGAGAGTGTGGAAAATCTTGAACCACATCCCTGAAGAGGTAGTGAGCAATGGTAAAAGTGCTGATGGGTAATGAAGAAGAGGGAGGTTTTTATGGACAGAGTGCTGGTGGCAGTAGTTGGGTACTAGAGCTGAAAAGAGTGGATCTAGTATGAATTTCATGAATGGTTAAAAAAAGTGAAGTTTTCTAGGGGTGTATGTTTGACCATAAAACTTCAGAATTGTAAATGCCAGAACTTTTTCTTTTCCAGGTTGTAGCAGCCAATCATTGAGGTATTATATAAAATGGGTAGTTTTCATATAAATAGATACTCCATTTAACACACCTTGCTCATGAATTAGCTGGGAGGCCACTGTCCGATTGGACTCGGGCCTGGAGAAACAGCCTTCTGGGAAACGTTGCTATCTGGCTTACGAGTAATGAAAAAATTATTTTCACTCTCTTGGTGTTTAGCTCCCACACATATTCCACCTGAATTTAATCTGCTTCCTACTTCCAAAAATCTACCAAAATTTCAGTCTGAAGCCAGTCTTCATCTTACCTGGCCTAGCAGAATTTGACAGTGCTAGGCACCTCTCAACTGCTGAGCTGGGGTCCTTTAACACTCACCTACTGTTTTCCTTCCTTGACTGCATTCGTTGCTTGCTTCTATTCTATTTGACCTTTAAACAAACATATGTGTTAGGGTGCATTCTCTGTTTCTATAACAAAATGCCTGAGATTGAGTGATTTATAAAGATTTAATCTGTAGCCATCAGGGAAATACACATCAATGTGTATATTGAGACTCCTTCTCACCCCAGTCAAAATGGCTATCATAAAGAATGCAAAAAAAAAAAGAAAGAAAAGAAAGAAAGAAAGAAAGAAAGAAAGAAAGAAAGAAAGAAAGAAAGAAAGAAAGAAAGGAAGGAAGGAAGGAAGGAAGGAAGGAAGAAAGAAAGAAAGAAAGAAAGAAAGAAAGAAAGAAAGAAAGAAAGAAAGAAAGAAAGAAAGAAAGAAAGAAAGAAAGAAAGAAAGAAAGAAAGAAAGAAGAGCTGGTAAGAGTGTGGGAATAAAAAACACATTTTTGTTGGGAACAATATGTAGATTATACTATAAATTAAGATAGCCACTATAAAAATTGTCAAGGAGTTTTTTTACTGCTTTATAAATCTGCTTTCCCACCCCTCAGTACATACATGAAGGAATTAAAGTCAACATATTGTAGACTACCAGTATTCCCATGTTCGTTATGGTCCTATTCACAAGAGCCAAGATATCGGGTCAGCCCAGGTGTCCACCAGTGGATGAATGCCCCGGGAAAGTTGATACATACTCACAAAGGAGTATAATTCAGCCACAAGGAAGAGCAAAACCATATCATTTGCAGGAAAGCGGATAGAACTGAAGATTTCATGCTAGATGAAATGAGCTAAAAAGCCACATACTGAGAAAGACAATTGTCATGTATTTCTCAAAATGTGGGATCTAGAAAAAAATGTAACAGATGATATGAAAGTGGAAGGGAATCCATTAGACAAGCAAAAAGAGATCAGGAAAGAAGTGAAGAAAAGGTAAGAAAAGGTCATGAAAGTGACCAAAGTATGTACATGTACATGTACATATGAAAATTCTACAGTGAAAGCCAGTAAAAGTGATTCACATAGAAGTCCATAAATATGTGAAGTCCAAGCTTTTGGTGCTGGTGTCTCACGGGGCCTCCTGCTTGCTGCTCTGTAACAAAGAAGGCATCCCATCTAAGACAGATCAAGCTGCTGGTTCAGGTCTTTCTTCCTATTTCATAAAGCACCAGCACCTTCATGGAATTCTCACACCGAGCCCTTCATCTAAACCTAATTACCTGCCAGAGATCTCCCCTGAGGATGACCACAACATACGAATTTGGAGAACGGATTTCCAACACAAGAACTTCTGGGGGACAGACTCAAATCACAGCAATGCCTGAGATACCACCTTGGCATCTCTTCTTTACTCTTAAGAGAGTCACCTGAAACCTTGGTATTTACCTATGTCCAGAGCTTTCTGTTCTTAATTTCCAATTTAATTTCATGCGATCAGAAAACATACTTCTTAAACATTGTAATATTAACCAGTAGAAAGATTCATCCTTCTTGCCCTGTCCTCAGTAATTACGATCCTGTGATGTTTATTGTCCAATGTCTGAAAGCAGTTTTTGCATATACAGACTTTGCCCAGTGTTCTACTTATAGGCAGTGGGAGAACAAGCGTCATGGCTGCTGCTTTCTCATGATACGAAGCTTCCAGAGTATTTCACCCGGCACATGCTGACTGGCGTCCTCACTGTCCTGGGTCATCCTTTGACTCGCAACAAAGGCCTCGTGTTGTTTGGAGCTGTCCCCTGACTGATCTCCTTCACTGAAATTTTGGTTAGAATCCTCTCTGATGTCCTTATTCTTAAGAGAGCACCATAGCTGCTCCTTATATTGAGTACTTATCCTGCACTGCTGTGTCTGCCCGTTACCTTTCTACTTACCTCCTGTAAAGAATATATGCTTTATATATTCATTTGAACCGTAGGAAACTTAAGGTTTTTCAGCTACAAAACTGTCAACTTCCGTGGTTCAAAACAACATACAAAAAAATAAAATTGTTTATGCACAGAGAAGTTGTAAGGGTCTCAGGGCAGCCTGGGTCTCTCATGAACTATTGTTAACGAGAGTGGCCCTCACTGTAGGAAGCCTTTCCCGGAGCTGAGGGCCACATTCCCCTCTTCTGTTAAAAGGATGCCATGAGAATCAAGTAACATGCAAGCAGAGCTCTTAGAAAAGGGTCTGTCATGTAGGTGTTTCCCTTTGGGTTGTGCCCCAGTGTGCAGACAGCTATGGTTTGAGTTCGGCTTTGGCTTCACCAAATAACAGGCTATTGCCTACTCTGCAAGATCTCTGCCCTGGGGTAGCCCGTTCCAACTCCTCAGCCTTTCCTCCAGGCTCCTTACTTTTAGAGAATCCCCAGTAAAAGCATCTCCACTTCGGGCACACTCTGCTTTCAGGGAGGAAAATTTTCTTTTCTTTCTTTTTTTTTTTTTTTTTTGAGGCAGAGTTTCGCTATGTAGTTCAGGCTGGCCCTGAGCTCACTATGTAGCCTAGGCAAGCCTCAAACTCAGCAATCCTCCTGCCTCTGCCTCCCGAGTGCTGGGATTACAGGTGTGAGCCACCACGCCCGGCACTGTGGTATGTGGTATTGATGGCTGGTGGGCGTGAGTCACCATGCCCAGCACTGTATGTGGTTACCGGGGATTGAACTCAGGACCTTGCACTTGTGAGGCAGGCGCCGGAACGACTGAGCTAAATCTCTGGCCCAAGGGAGGAAAATTTTTACACTCTATCCTATCCTTTCATTTCTCCCCCAAATCACTCATGCCTTCAGGAGGAGCTCCTTGACCAGCAGTTATATCTAAAATGGTAATGGTTGCGTGGAATTGATCTTACAAATTTACTCTTTCATTTACTACTTTTTGTTTTGATTTGACATTTAACATGTTCAGCAGCATTTGGCTTTCTTAGCCCAGGTATCTAAGCTGAATTCTGGATTTTCCGAGACATACTACGTTGTGCACTGCAGGAAGTGCTGTGCTGAGGCCTAGCGTTTCTGTAACTCCCCATGAGGAAGTTCCTAAGATTCTCAAGACAAAAGTAGCCTCATTCTCCAGTCAGCTCTCTGCTTATCCAGAGGTCAGAAGGCCCTTGTCTGGAAGCCTCAGATCCTATCTGTTGTGGGAGATCTGGTCGAGTCCCTCTCACTCTTTAGACTCCCACCTTCTCATGTGTTTAAAACCCTCATTAGTTCTCAGGTTCAAACTTAACCCGAGATCTTCAGAAATTCATTTCAAAAATTCCCCCTTGTAAGCAACTGATGGAATCTTTTATTTCTTAACTACTTTTTGTACATCAGTCACTGGTCAGCTGAATCATAAGCAAAGGGCTAGCTTATTATTTAGGGAGGAGCCTTTTGCCCTCAATTTAAGGCTAAGAAATAGACTTCGATATCAGAGGAACTCACCTCCGTACTCTGTCAGTCACATGAATGAACATGTCAGCTCCTACCTTAAGGAACCACTTTTCAATAATAACATGGTATAATGATGCCAGGCTACCTGCCCACGTCTAAGTATTGTCACCACACGGCACTTAAGGGGCACTCTGGTGTAGTGCTTCTCCGGGGACAACTAAATGAGTGAAAATGGCAGTAATCACAGGGATATATATACCTCTGTGGGCTACGTTAGCCGTGATCCTTTGGAGGGAGCCAGGGCCGCTAAGTTGATAGGGAAATTGCAGGCATGTGGGCTCGGGCTCTCTAAGAAGCAATTATAGCCCAGAATGCGGAACAACGGTGGGAGGAAGCTGACAGGTGTAACTGAAGAACATCATACGGTGAGTCGATGGAATGAAAATGAGAGAAGTGAAATTTGTAACAGCAGGATGACAAGGAAATGCCTTGTGTTTGGGGCCTTTTTTTTACCTTCTGCTTCTCTGTCTAGGCGATGGCACAGAATGCAAGCCAGGATTGAATCCTGACCTTGACTTTCTTGAGCGAATCGCTCACTCCTCTTGGTCTTAGTTTTCTCCCCTGCAGAAACCGGATGACAGGACTCTGCAACACCACCACAAGGAGTAAAGGAGTTGCTTTCTGCAAAAAATAGTGGTGACAACAGCTCAAGTCAGTAGAAATGTTTCCTGAGCTCTCATCATGTGCCGGGTACAGTAGTAGCCAGCGAGGAGCTAGACATAAAAACGAGGCATTTCTGCCATTCAGAATAGAGGCCACTGGATGATTAAGGCATAATCACGCGAGATCAAAAAGTGAACCATTAAATTACCTAAGAAAATCCGAATTCACTGTAAAGTCTTTAAGTATTGTACAGGTTTGTTTTTCCTCATTTTATTGTGGAATACGATCATTTTCATAATCAAGCAGAGGTAGACTTTTCAGCATATTTCATAAAAGGATACTATAGTGATTTATTACTCAGTACCACCTATGAGCATCATGAACTACTCTGCTTTTTAATGTCTGTCATGATTCTGAAAATTTGAGGAGTTCCCTTTTAAAAATTCAGCATTTAAATTGAACTTTTAAGTGAAATCAGAGCTTTAAATTATATAATTCACAAGCATTAGCTATCTAAAATGAGATTGAGGTCCAGGAAAATTCCAAGCTCTGATTAGAGATTCTAGAACACATATGTCTTTGAAGGAAGGAGAGACCCTGTGCCTCAAAGGATAACTTTGCATTTTCCCAACTCTCCAAACTTGGGGTGACCTTCTTGATTCTGAGAACTGCGGTCAGGAGCACTTGAGGTCCTTACTCTAATAATGTTGTTCTATTCTTGGGTTCTTTCCCAGCAATAAACCCTAAATTTGTAAGCATTGTTATTTTTGGTCCTGTCAGTTGTCATAAGCTCTCAAACACTCATTAAAATCCAACCGTTAGTGAAACCAAAAATTGGAACCGATCCATACGTTCACCAACTGGTAAATGTATAAACAAATATGGATGTCCATATTTGAAAGAAAAAAACCCACTGGAAAGTGCTAAGTGAAAAAATGAAACACAGCAAATTACATACTGTACACTTTCATTTACACAACAATTTTAGAAAAGGCAAACCTGTAGAGACAGAAAGCAGATGAATAGTTTCTAGGACCCAGTTGGGATTGACCATGATCTGCCATAAGGGACCCTTTAAGGGTGGTAGAAGTGTTCTAAATGGATTGTGGTAATAACTGTACAGCTATGCAAATTTGCTAGAGATCAGTTAACTGTGCATTAACAATGGATGATTTTATGATATGTGTTTCATATCTCAATATAGCTTTTTAAAAAGAAGACACTTCTGGAATTAAATGCTCCATGGAAGATAATAAAAATGCATCATGGTTGCAAAAGGCATTGTTAACGCTAACTGGCAAGAAACCAATATTCCTTGTTGCTCTAAAGAGCCAGTTCTAATCAATGCTTCCTGCTTTGTTCAGGGGAAATGGAAACCCAAAATTTCCTTCTTTTTTTTTTTTTTTCTTTTTGGAGACAGGGTCTCGCTTTGTAGTTCAGGCTGGCCCTCAGCTCACTATGGTGCCCAGGCAAGTCACCGCAAACTCAGCAATCCTCCTGTCTCTGCCTCCCGAGTGCTGGGATGACAGGCGTGAGCCACCACGCCCTGCACTGTGGTATGTGGTATTGATTGCTGGTGAGCGTGAGTCTCCATGCCCAGCATTGTATGTGGTTACCGGGGATCGAACTCAGGACCTTGCTCTTGCGAGGCAGGCGCCAGAACCACTGAGCTAACCCTTCGGCCCCAAAATTTCCTTTCTTGAACGCAGCTGCCCTGACAATGGCAATGAGAGCACTGAGCCTCTGGCTTGAGCAAGTGTCTATTCACTTTTTCACCTTCCAGCATATGGGTGTCAACGCTAGATGGCCCATAAAGACTCTGAGTTTCAGCGTCTGATATCCACAGGTTTAAACACTGACTCTGTGGTTTGCTTATTGTGTGACATGGGACAGGTAATTGGAATCCTCTAACCTTTCACTCATTTGCATATGAGTGAGATAATTTGTGGTTCATGTGGCCATTAGGGAGATTATATAAGATCATTCGAATGAGATACTTCGGTTCAGAGATTAACCCAAACTCAACAAATAAAACCACCCTTTTGCCTCTATTAGGTCAGGAACTCTGGAGGAGCTTGTTTGGGAGACGTGTGTTCGATCCAAGTGGAAAACTCGGTGAGGCAGCTAGAACCGAAGGATCTCCTTCTGAAACAGTTTCCTCACATTTCTACTTCCTCCATGAAACTCTCGCTCTCTCTCCATTTGGGATCTCATCTACCAGGGCCTCTCCGTGACATTTGGGATTCTCACAGCAACATTTTCTTTGATAGCTGAATTTCCTAATTAGCAGCTGGCTCCCCCTTGGTAGGAAGCAGAAAATATAAGCCAAGTTAAGGAAAGTTTATCTCCGGAATGGCACGGCTGCACTCATGTAATACATTATTGGTCAGTGCAGTAACAGGGTTCACCCACACATAAGCAAGCTCTCCTTTGTGTTAGTGGGACGAGGTCGCATGTTCAAAAGAATACGTGGGTTGGAAGACACTATGCTGACACAGATTTACAATATGCCACTGAGAGAATGACCACACAGAACGGCAGCCAGCAGATTTTTTTTCTCTAAAAGCCTGTGACTGTTGATCGTAGTATGTCAACCTGAGCAGACTGAGAAATGCCCAGTAGGTGGCGGAGCATACCCGTGAGTGTGTCTGTGGCCAACTGACATGCAGACCAGCAAGCTGAAGAGGGTGTGGGAGGCACTGAGCAAGAAGCTTTTAGCCTAAATGAGGAAAAGAGGGAAAGAAAAAGGATCTCCATTTTAGAGGAGCTCCAGTCTTCAACCATTTTGCCTTTGGACATTGGTTTCAAATTCCTTCCGCCCTCAACACAGACTCACACCGATGCCTCTTCCGGGGCCTTCCAGGCCTTCCGTCTGGGGCAGTGCTGCGTCCTTGATTCTCCTTGTGACGTGGCTTCCATCTTCTTGGGCTGATCAGCCACTGACACCTCTGGTGTGTGGAAGGCCAGTGCGGACTCCCCACCTTTGATCCTATAAGATCACCTAATAACTTCCCCACGTAATTATACACATATTTTCTGTTGGTTCTGTTCCCCAAAGAACCGTATCTAATTCAGGCCAAAATAGTAACTATTTTAGACTTACAGAGCGTATGATCTCTGTGACAGTTCCTTTGCTCTCGCACTATCGCACATATGCCGTAGATAATATCTACATGAATTTCTATAACTGGGTGCCCACAAAAATGTTCCTACAAAAACAGGAGACAAACAGGCTCTATCCATGGCCTCCAATTTGCTAACCTCTGACATAATGCACAACAAATAATACATGTTCAGTAAGAGTAGCAACTATTATTTTCATTGATGCTAGTGACCTTTGAAAATGACCTCACCCACTGCTCAGTTTGTCACGCCCTTTAAAGACGTAGCCTGGCTGCTCTACAGGTCACAGTTTAGCACTGGTGACTGCGTTTGCACACCCTCCTTTCACTTCACCCCATCACCTGCTCCTGGACGCTGGCGCTCAGCCCACATCATCCCTTGTGCCCCGAACCGCCCGGATGCCCCCCTCACTTTCTCGCTGTTGAAGGGCCGTGGGTGTGGTGAAGGCTGAAATCGCTCACGACGGGACCCTCTGTCGGAGCTAGGAATACCCAGTCAGGAGCGAACGTGACTATTGAGAATGAAAAAGGGAGTCGGAATAAATCACAAATTTTAAAATGCTCACGGACACCGCAACTATGACACAACCTCACTCCTTACACTCATACTTTTCCTTACAATTTGATATTTTTTT
>PVIC010005901.1:0-56114 GCA_004025085.1 Thryonomys swinderianus | reverse complement strand
GTCTTCTCCACACCAGGACGCCGCCCCGCCGTGTCCCGGCCGGCGAGGGTCCAATCTTGCCCGTCCTTTTCCCAGCAGCCTCTCCTCTGAGGTGGCAGGAGAAACGTTGCTTAGCAAGTACTTTTCTTCAGAGAAAGCAAATGTCCTCAATGCAAAGCAATGTGGTGGTTTCGGATAAGTAAATGGTATTTCTGACTTTCCGCATCATCACTTAGATTCCTTATCGCTTAGATTGTGCCCACTTAGGTTCAGCCGTAAGAGCAACTGCTCTTCCTGTGCGACCTATCAAGTCACCCACACTCCATCCTGCGGAGTTCTTCATAAAATAATCGCGTGCTACCAACTTGGTAGAGAGTTTGCCTCTTTACCAAACAGTCCTGGCAAAACTTAGATGGCTGACCTTATGACTTCAGGAAGTTTATAGTGCCAGGAAAGTAGGAGTGGGCCAGCTTGTGCAACTCTCACACGAAGTGCTAATCCAGGCACCTACGTCAACTCTATGCCCGTAGCCGATGCCCAGCCACCCTACGAAGAGGTGAAGGTCCTCTTTGGTGACAGCGCAGGGCTGGGGCCCTCTAGGGCCAGGAGAAGCACTGAAGCTAACCCGATCTAACTACCAGAGTCTAATAGTTTTAGATGAATGTCATGTGAGACGAATTAAAAACATTGGTCTCATCATCATCTAGGGGTAACATTAATCAAAGTGCCAAGCTGGTATAGAAAGAGAGATCTCGGTGGTGACAGTTCATCACGGATCTCTCACAAGTCTAATCATTATAAAAGCAAAAAGCACTAGCCAGTTTAGTTCCAAACTATCTGTTCAAAATTGTCTAGATTGCCAAGAGCCTTGGAAGTTAGAGATAATTTATTGTTCTGGAACGGAGGTGAGGTTCATCTGGTCTCAGTAATACAGTATAGCGCTTCTCCCTTGGACAGAGGTTGGAAAGAGCTGCTTGCAGACCATTGTAAAACAATTCAGTTTTCCTAAGCTCAGCATTATTCAGCAGCGACACCAGCCCGTGCTCTGCAGGACCCAAGGCGTGTCCTGTGGGGCTTGGGCAGGAAAACAGTGGAAGCCAAAGGAGACATGAAGCTCAGCTTGTAGCGCCCTGAGTAAGAAAGTTCTGTGACTCTGATGTAGGAGTCTTGTGTCTTCTGCTTCATCCAGGAAATTAGACTGGGATAATCTATTTGATCGCCAGTAGGGTAAAATCGCAAGACCTCAGGCCCTCATGACTACTACTTTAATCTTATTTCTGTAGTTTTGTCTACTAATTTAATCTCATTTCTTCTGCCAGATGATTGAGTTTCCTCCTCAAATAGATACTTCTGATGTTGCAAATCCAACTGTTGCAATTATCAAATATCATTATCCAAGTAAATCCATGCCTTACTTATCTCGAAAGCCCCAAACATTGGTACAAAGTAGATGCTTACTAAACGAGTTGAACTAAGGTATCCGAAGCAGTCGAGCTGCTCCTTCAGTTACCAGTTGTCTTCCTGGCACGGTAAATGCTCCGTCAGGGTCTTACCTAGGGATGACATCCTATTTTGGTCCCGTTGCAGAGTCAGCCGCCATGTCAACGTTGGCATAAGCACCAAACGACCCCTGGTCTCCTGCCCTGGCTGCAGCACCGTGAGAACCCCTGGGGCTGAGAGGTTCAGAGAAGCTACTGCAGAATCCTGAGCATCAGGAAGCCCCGGTGCGAAGCTCTTCCACAGTCAGGCATTTTTCCAAATGCCTTTGCCTGTATTTTCAGGAAAACACAGCCCTACAATAAACTATTCTAACCAAAAATACGGCATGTTTTCCAAGACTCAAATGTCTCTGCCAGAGAAGATAAGAGTGTCACGGTTTCCAAAACAAATGCGGTTTTTCTGCAACTTTCCCAAGAAAGACAATCTCCGCTTTTCGTCTCCGCAAGGCTCTCGGTTCCCGGCAGCACCCTGCCCCCACCCCACCCCCGCAGCTCACGGGTGGCTTTAAATGACAGACGCTCCAGGAGGCAACAGCGGTTCTCACCAGCGAACCGCGGTGTCATTTTCTAAAAGGGGGCAGCAAGTGAGAACAGATCTCTGTGGGAGAAGATTTATACTTGGAGTGAAACTGGAAACTTTTCCTCTCTCAAGATGTTTTAGGGGAAATAAAAATTCCCTCTATGCAAGCATAGTTTGGGCATAACTATTGTATTTGGCACACTTTAAAAACTCATTTTCTACGAAAGTGAAGAAGTATATTTGAAACAGCTTTTCCAATCCTCCCCCTCGCACTCTCAGGAAAGAGCAGAGGGTATAAAATTTTGCAGATTCTACAATGTTCCGTACTTAAACCGGGCACGTGTATGAAACAGATTTTTAAAAATATGCACAATCAAATTTTCCAGAAGGAATCAAGCATTCCCCATTGTCTTAAAAAAAAAACATACTGATAAGGAGTGATAAAAGTGTCCTTATTTCACCTTTGACACAGACTACGCCTCAATTAAACAGTTTCATGCAGCTCCCCATGTTTTAAGAATGAATAATCCACTTTCTTGCTGCCTCTGTTCATTACCCCTCACCGTTCAGCCTGGTTGAAACCATCTGGAACAACGCTGCTATTTTCTTATGTGAAAAAGGTAGGCAAAAGCACGTTACTTCTGCATGGAGCAGGTCACCAGGGACTGAAACCGTGAACCGTGATAAACACCCTTTCCTTGACATTGTGGATGTTTCCTGTTTCATTCCAGTAATGGCAAAGTAACTCAGACAAATGCTAAAAGGTTTCTATAGTAACTGTTACATGACAGCCATTTAAAAATTAAAGCTAGCCAGTATTTCCTGAGCACCTGCTGCATGCCACACAAATCTAATTCTTATGGTAATATCTGCAACAGGTAAAGGTCCGATTTTTATTGGAACTTATGAAACTACCTGTTACTGGAGGCCATAGAATTAACACAAATAACAGAGCGAGGAAGCAAGACCAGCAAGACTTTCTGACTACGGATCTAGTGGTCTTTTCAGTAAACACAGATAACTGGGCTTTGATACAAACGAGGCCCTGATATGTTGGTCTACCCTGCAGCCACACAAAACTAGCATTTACTTTCCTACAAACATACGATGGGGTGTCTCACCTCTGTAAATCTCGTGAACAAATTTGGCTTGGGACAGTTTCTGATTCAGAGAGATTTGGCTGGTCTTTATAGTCACTCTTGGTTCTCAAATCGAAATTGAGCAAGGACACCTCTGGAAGAAGAAGGCAACATCCAGCCTTAGATCTATGTTCAGGAAAACACCAAAATCTCCAGGAAAACCCATGCCTTTGTCTGTTTGCTTCTGAACCTTAACAAAACCAAGCGGACCTATTTTTCCTATTCATTCTCGTTATGTTAAAGGCTTTGCTCCAATAGTCTCATTCCTCTGAGCACATTTCCTTTCTCTTAGCCTTTCTCATCAGTCAATAATAAAGATGCTGCCCAAGCACCCTATTCATTGTTCTGGACTCTATCTTCCTAGATGTTTACGTCCAAGCTCTAAACTCCAGCCTAGTTATCCTGTGATCAAGGTCTAGTTCCTTTTTTATATATTTCATCAATATTTTAAAAATGTTGTAGGATTTTTGTGATAAAGGATTATATATGCTTCTTAAAAATCTTTTCAATACTACAGATAAAGAAAAACAAGGAATCATGTTTCCCAAGCCTGTTCCACTCTGTGAAGATAATTACTACTTAGTGTGTACCTTTCTAGACTCTTCTACATATACTCATGTATATACAGTACAGTCATTGTATATATAATTATGAAAATACCTTTTCTTTCTATTTCCCAAAGTGAAAAGGTAAAGGGGAAGTAGGGGAAAATAAAGAAGGGAAAGAATAAATTTGATAGTAAAAACAAAAAAAAATGGAAGCAAAGCTTATGTATATAGAGGCTTGGGGTGGTAGGGAGGGCAGAGGAAAGGGGAAAAATGAGAAGATATGTCATGTACAGGTACAAATTTTTAATGTTGAATGTGATCATAATGTATATATAAAATGCACCAATAAACTCAATTTTAAAAATTACAAATGTACATATTTAGCTTACTTAGAGAAATAGAATCATACTTCTCTAGCTTGCTTTTTTCCATTAAATAATATCTCTAGGCTACTTTTCCTCTTTTATAATTTTAGGTATAAAAAAATCTTCTTTGAACTTAGAGCCCATCAAATATTAATGAAACTCAGCGGTACAGTTTTAATTCTACTTCATCATGGAACTCACCTTATTTTTAATGTAAGCCTCCAGCTGATGTCTCAGCCAGTTTGACCCATCGCTGCCTAGGTGATAGATACTATAATATCATGGACTTTTCCACTATTATATAGAAAATGATAACCCAGAGAAGGCGGGTGATGAGCCAATGCAATACTTAGTGAAACTGGAAAACACGTCAGCACAGTTAATTTCTTTTCAGTTATTGGTTACTGTACTTTGCAGAGTCTATATTTGATTAATTTTTATGTTCCTCTGGTGTGTCTAGGATAGCTAAGGACTAAGTAACTGTCATAAAAATTCCTTTCTCCTCTATTGGTAAGAAGATATAGATAGTAGTAGACTGTCTCTACCAATTCCAATATTAAAGCCAAGAGAAATACTAAGACTGTTTTTTTCTTGTTACCTTATATCTAAGCCAAATTTGTTCAGATGTAAAGAAATAGATATTTCCGAATATCTACCAGAATTATTCAACCAACCAGATAAGTAAAAATGACGTACTAGTGCCAGATTTTATTTAAAAGCCAAGCGTCCGGCTGCTGTTCTTACATAAGTGAGAAGTAGACACCAGAGCTACAGGAGAGAAGAATCTTGGGTCAGAGGATCTGTTGGGAGTTTTCCAAATAAAAGCTGGCTATTATTTCAGACTTTTCCAGAAGGGAAATCAGAAGAGTAAAGGGGAGAGGGTCCAGGGGCGAGCACAGACCGCAGCCGCGCTGCGCAGGGGCAGCTGGGCCGGGCCTGACACTCCCGTCCCTTCCCCTTCGTTTAACCCGCCGCCACCCCAGCCGCCTGGGCTCCACAGCGCTCTGCCACCGACACTGCTCCCTTCGTCTCGAAGACGCCGATCGTATCAGGTTTGATTACCGCAAAAGAAAGATCGCGAATTTAGTGGTTTAAAGCCAGGCCTGGTTACCGTCTCGCCGTTCCCTGCACCAGAAATCCGGCGCTGGCATGACTGGCTGCCAAGCTCAGACTCTCATAGGCTGCGACGGAGACGGCAGGTGGGGCATTTTTCTGGTGGCAACTGAGGTCTCTGCTTCCAAGTCCATTCAGGCTGAAGAGCAGACAGAACTAGGTTCACGGGAGGGTGGGTTTGGGTCCTGGTCTCACGCTGCTGGCTGCCAGCGTTTACTCTGAGCTCTCAGAGGCTGTGCTCGGTACACATGGAAGGGAAGAGGTTATGCACCCTGGGAAGTCCGCAGTGCTGGAGTCTCGGAGGTGAACTTAGTGAGCTGCCTGTCCCACGAGGACAGCAAATAAAGCCCAAAGTGATGGACAAAATATACCCAAACAAAACATAAGCCCAACCCCCATGGAAAAAAAAAAGAAAAAAAGATGTTCAACCTTGTTACCACATATGTAAAAAGAGTAACAGCAATTAGCATTGTACCTTGGAGAGGTTTTAAACAGATGAGAGGTGTGCTCAGAAAAACAGGGAGCTATTTTGTTGGTCTGATAGTGACCATCTTCAAATGATAATCTTTAGTGCATCTTTAGACGTAAATATTCAGATTTCCAATTTTTCAAGAAACAATAGTATTACATCAATAGAGTTAGGATTTAGCTATGCAAAATAATTCCGTATATTGCAAAAAACAGAATCCTAAAACCGATATTCTGCTCTGGTTTCTTTGCTGTTCTTGTTGTTGTTGTTGTTGTTGAGCTTTGGGGGCCGGCCTTATAGACACTGCATCTCATACTAAGGAAATAAAAAAGACTCCATGTCCATTAAGTATTCTCTAGGAAAATGGTTAACTAAACATGAGACAGTTACTCGTTTCTAAATATATAGGCCTTTATTACACCTATGAATACTCTGCTCTATTCTTAGGCACCTTGCGTCCTTTTACAATTGACAACCAAGCAGTTTTTCTTGTTGTGTACTTTTTTTACATTCCATTAAATCTGCTCTCTCATTCTCCTCTTCGGTTTTTAATGAAGTCAGCTCTTCCTCTTTCCAGTTAATTTTTTTGGTAATAGAATTTCACTGATGCTGAAACACCCACAGCCTGCTGTGACCTACAGGCAAGCTATTTGCCCCCCACGGGAAAGGAGTGCGCGTTTCCCCTGAGCGCGAACAGCCTGACTCGGCCCGGGAAGCCCACGGCGCCGCTGCTTCCGGTCGAGGCTGAGCCCTGCCGTCCTCTGCGCGGCGGAAGTGCGGTGACGGTCCTGGGGGGAGGCACTGCGCCTGCGCTCTTCCCCATCCCTGCCCTTCAGTGATGCATTGCCATTAGTCACTGTTCTTCTCCTGTTTCATTGGCTTCTGAGGTTTGATCATTGGTGTTTTCGAACATAAACAGTTGTGATATATTATACTGAGAGACCCACTCCATTACCCAACTGCGGTAACTATTAACACATGATCAGTTTTTCCAGCTGTATTCTTCCATTTATACATCCTTTCCTACTCCATTTATTTCTTAAAAATAAATCATGGTGTTTTACAGCAGAGGGATAGTTCAGCATAGATCTCTACAAATAAAATTACTTTAGAAGGCATAATAATATAGTTATACTTACTAAATCAATAATAATTCTTTAATATCATCAGATATGCATAGGGTGCAGATATCTTTGGTCACCTTATACATTTTAAATTTGCATTAACCAGTTTATTCATACTGTAAACAAGCAAATGGAAGCGATGCATGAGACACAGTGTGCGGGAGTGGGGTCGAGCGGGTCACCTCCTGATCGCGGGGGATCCACTCTTCCCCAGCACACTTGTACATTTTTCTCAATCTCATGTACACTGAATATAATGAAAGCATGGATGAAATATCAGTCTTAGCTGGAAGCCCACATACACTTTTCACATATTCCTGGATTTTATGGAATCCCTAACTTTCGCTTTCTGAGAAGTCTCCATACTGCTTTTCAAACTGGTTGCTCTGGTTTGCACAGCCGTGAGCAATGTGTAAGAGTTCCTTCTTCATGGCAGCTTCTCCCATGTTTGTTACCTTTTGAATTCTTGATAACTATGTCCTTCCTTTCTCATGGATTTTTAAACAAATGCACCCCAGGAGCTTGACATAGATGTTTAAGGTAGTTTTACTTATAATTATCAAACTCAGAAGCAATAAAGGTATCCTTTAGTAGGTACATGGATACATCCTGATAATCCAGACAATGAAATATTAGGCAGTGCTAAAAGGAAATTAGCTATCAAGTTACCAAAAGATGCAGGGGAAGTTTAAATGCATACTATTAAGTGATAGAAGCAATCTGAAATTATATACTAGGTCATTTCAGATGTATGACCTTCTTAAAAAGGAAGAATTACGATGACAGTAAAAAATGAACGGTTATCAGGCACTAAAGGGTAAGAGGAATAAACGGCCAGAACACAAAAATCTTTAGGCCAGTTAAAATACTCTGTAGCTGCTATAAAGGTAGATACAAACTGCTATACTTTAGCTCACGTACATAAAACGTACAACATACAAATTGAACCCTACTGTCGTCTGCGGACTGTGGGTGATCATGACCTGGGGGATGTCTGCACTATGGACCATGCGTGAGACAAGGCATGCGGGGAATCTCTGCCCCTTCACTCAGTTTGCTAAATCTTCTTTCAAATGTGTCTATTAAAAGGAGAGGGAAACAAGTTGGGCATCCGAGATAGGCTGTATCTTCTGTGTAGTGAAACACACACTAGAAGGTGCAAAAGACCAAGGCAAGAGTTGGTACTTTTCACTGCTCCAGACGTACAGTGAATGGCCCCTCGGACTGTGGGAAGTTACTCTTTTCCCTAGCTCTTCCAAGAACACAAAAATAGGAACTGTCTGAGGCCTGGTGTTTCCGGTGCCTATTAACACACGTGCGTGCATGCAGACAGACACACCACACACACACACACACACACACACACACACCCCTCATGATGTGGAAAGCCCAGAAAGGCTCTGAAATCGAACAAGAAATTTTAGAACTTGATGACAGAAAATTGAGAAAGCTTCTCCTTTCCTTTTCTCATGGTTCTTTTGATTTGACCTTTTATTGTTTTCTGTTGTATTTTTCTTGTTTGGTTATCAAAGGAATGATGACCTCATAAAATATGACCTCATTAAAAAATACTTTCTCTTCCTTAGTTTTCTGTAAAAAGGTGATTATAGTGATGCAATTTCTTCCTCACATATTTGGTAGAATTTTTTATCAAAGACATATGGACCAGTAATTGCACCTGCAAAGTTTTTAAATAACAATTTCAAGTTCTGTAATACATTTGTGTAACTCAGGATTTCACTAACTTCTTGAGTTCTTTTTGCTCAAGAACTGGTTTTTGGAGCCAGAGGGTTAGCTCAGTGGTTCCGGCGCCTGCCTTGCAAGCGCAAGGTCCTGAGTTCGATCCCCGGTAACCACATAGAATGCTGGGCGTGGAGACACGCCCACCAACAATCAACAACGCATACCACAATGCCGGACGTGGTGGCTCACGCCTGTCATCCCAGCACTCGGGAGGCAGAGACAGGAGGATTGCTGAGTTCGCTGCGGCTTGCCTGGGCACCCTAGTGAGCTCAGGACCAGCCTGAACTACAAAGCGAGACCCTGTCTCAAAAGCAAAAAAAAAAAAAAGAACTGGTTTTTGTGTTTATGGCTTCTGAGAAACTCGTTCTTAATTACTAAATTTAACTAAAACAGAGTTGTATGTGGTGATGTCACCTCTCTCCTTGCTGATACTGCTCATCTGTTTCTTTTCTTTTTTTCCTAATCAGTCTTGCTAGAGGTTTGTATTACTTTTCTGGGATTACTGTTGAACAAAACTAAATTACTTTGTACAATCGTAAAGGTCAGAAGTCTGAAATGAAAGTGGAACAGAATCTGCTTCCTGGAGGCCTCTTCCCATAGGCACGGGTGACCTCCATGCTGTGTGATCACATGGCCCTGCTCTGTGCACGTGTGTGCCACGTGACATGTCCCTCTTGGTTCACAATGGCCCGCTCTGCATAAGGATGCAAAGCAACTTTGAATATGGCCAATTTTAACAAACTCGTTTGAACTTAATTACTTGCTTAAAACCCCTTGTGAAATGAATATATTGTGCAGTATGGTGAGTTAGAAAACCAACATATGAATTTAAGAGGACACAGTTCATTTCAGAAGAAAATCTCCTCATTATGGTAATCTCATAGGATGAACATTGGTTTTGCCAATTTTCTCTATTGTGTTCTTTTCCTTATATCATTGATTTTGCTCTGATCTTTATTGACTTTTTTCTCCTTACTTTGTGATTTGTATTTGTCTTTCTGTTTTCTTAAGATGAAAGCTCAAAGTATTTCTTCTTCCCAGTACAGACATTTTAGTGAAATAAATTGTTGCCTTTAAGTTTTTTCTAGCTATAGCCAATATGTTCTTTTTCACTTTTATTTAGTGCAAATTTGTTTCCAACCTACCTTTATTCTTTGCTTTTATATATTATGAAAAAATGTAAAAAGTTCATAACAAATTAACAAGAGAATGACAATAGTTAATATACTGTGCATCATCTTCAAAGTAGTTATCAGAGTACAAGTCATTGACAAAAAAAGATTCATATTCAGAAGAAACAGACATTAACCCAAGCATGAAAAAGTGTTCGACAGCAGGGCTGTTACACAAATGCAAATTAAAACTACTTGGAGATGTCATTTTATCCCAGAAAGAATGACTATCATCAAATGATCTAATAAAAGCAAATGCTGAAAAGATATGAGGAAAAATTAACTTGTTTTCATTGTTGGTGGCACTGTAAACTAGTACAACCACTTCAGAAATCAATGTGGTTATTCCTCAAGAAACTAAAAACAGAAATTTCGCTTAACCCAGTTATCATTTTTCTAGATATCTTCCCAAAAGAGTTAAAATGATCATATTATAGGGACACATGCATATCCATGTTTACAGTGACATAATTTATGATAGCTAGATATTGGAAGCAGTGTATATATTAACAAATGGATACAGAAAATGTGCTCATTATACACAATGGAGTACTACTGTGCCATAAGGAATGATAAACTTGAGGGATTTGTAGGTTAACGGATGCACCTTGAAAACACGATGTTAAGTGAAGTAAGTCAAACACACACATTTAAATATTGCATAGGTTTCTCTAAGAAACTCAAAATATATACCTGTAAATGAAGAGCAAAATAAAAGTTAGATATATAGGAAGTGGGGAGAACTTCCTTCAGATGATTACTCAAAATACCTATACTATCATTTCAAAAATATTTTAATATGTATGCTAATTTGTTTCACATTTTTTACTAGTTTCTCTTAATCTAGGCTACACTTTGGTTTCTCTTTAAATTACTGGTAATTTAAAAGTATATTTCTGGAGCCAGGCGTGGTGGCTCACGCCTGTAATCCCAGCACTCGGGAGGCAGAGGCAGGAGGATTGCTGAGTTCAAGGCTTGCCTGGGCTATATAGTGAGCTCAAGGCCAGCCTGAACTACAAAGTGAGACCCTGTCTCAAAAAAAAAAAAAAAAGTGTATTTCTGGATTTCCAAGTATTTGTGGATTTCCCCAGTAACTTTATTTATAATTTAATTCTATTTTTTTTCAAAGCTTAATCTTTGTACACTGTGAATACTTCTAAATTTGTTGAAATTTTTTTTATGGACCAAAATAAGGTCCATCATACTGAATGTTTTGTGAGTGCATAAAAAGAATAAATTTTACAGTTACTGGGTGAAGTGTTCTATGCATATCCCTTGGTAAGTTGGTTCAGTTTGGATTTAAAAAATATGTTCTAGCTCTTTTCTCAAAATGCTCAGTCTTTTCAACGTCAAGTTATAATTGTGCTAATATCTGCCTTAGTTACTTTTTTTGTTGGTGAGACAAAGCACCCAACATCCACAATTTCAAAGAGGAAAGGTTCGTTTTAGCTCAGTTTCTAGAGATTTCAGTCCATAGTTGGCTGGCTGCAAGGTAGTCAGCATCACAGAGGACAAACCATCCATGGTGAGGCATGCAGGCTGTAGAAAAGAAGAAGCAACATCAAGACTCCCTTTCTCTTTTACATCATCCAGGCTATAAGCCTATTGGCTGGTGCCATACCCCGGATGTGCCTTTCTTTTATCTCAAAACTATGCTAAACCAATCTGTAAACTAATTTAGTTATCACACACTCTTAACCTACATTCATACGTCTTAGATCCTGCTACCTCCAAAAAACTCCATCTAGGACCACACGAGGCTTTGAAAGGACTTCGAGATACAAGCTGGGACAATATCATTGTGTGCTAACTCTAATATCTGTCTTTTCTGGGTCAGTTTCAATTGATTTATTCTTCTTCTTATGGCTCATATTTTCCTTTATTTTCTTTTCTACACTTATTATTAATTGGGGCAACCATTAAAAATATAACCTTCAGATTTTTTTTTTTTTGCTGTTATGAATTATTCTCAAGCTCTGTTCTAAGGCATGAAAGAAATTTCTTTCTGTTCATGGTTTTAAGTTTGGGCGGTTCCAGAGGTATCTGGTCCTCTGTGCAACACTATTTTCCCTAGGCTGCTGCCTTTTATACTGCAGCTGTTGTGAGTTCTCTGGCCTGATTCCTCAGTTTATCAAGATCCTATTTTGAGTTTCCTTGTTTCTGTGCCTCTCCCTGGAAACTAGGGAAGACACAATGCTTTTAGGCCTGTGGTGGGCAGGGACAGGGACGGCCTATTGCGGCAGTAGGAGTGTGCAGCAGAGCAAAATCATTCACCTGATGGGCGGGCAGAGAAAGGAATGGGAGGGAGGGAGTTTCACTGTCCCCCCCAAGAACGCGCCTCTCATGTCCAGTGACTGGAAGGCTTTCCACTAGTCCCCAATTCTTAGTTTCCACCAATTCAAAATAGTGGTACATTGGGGAATAAATCTTGTTCAACACATGGGCACTCAAGGGACATAGAAGATGCCAACTATAGCAAACAGATCAAATATTTTTGACATTTTACTCATTTATATTATCTTCAGTTATATATACATATATAACTGTATATATATATATACTGTGTATATATATATACACTGTGTATATATATATATATATATATATACACTGTGTATATATATATATATACATACACACACACACACTCTCTCTCTCTCTCTCTCTCTCTCTCTCTCTCTCTCTCTCTCTCTCCTTTTTTAAAATTTTTTTATTTTTTATTTTGAGACAGGGTCTCACTTTGTAGTTCAGGCTGGCCCTGAACTCACTATGGTGCCCAGGCAAGCCGCCGCGAACTCAGCAATCCTCCTGTCTCTGCCTCCCAAGTGCTGGTATTACAGGCGTGAGCCACCACGTCCAGCATTGTGGTATGCGGTGTTGATTGTTGGTGGGCGTGTCTCCACGCCCAGCATTGTATGTGGTTTCTGGGGATCGAACTCAGGGCCTTGCGCTTGCGAGGCAGGCGCCCGAACCACTGAGCTAATCCTCCGGCCCCACACTCTCCTCTTCTGTCCACATACTGTTGATGTCTGAACTTATCAGAGAGGCTTTGTATGGCTTCACTGATTTCTACTGATGAATTTTATTTCATTATAACCTTTCCTAATTATACAGTCAGAACATTAATCTCTAGAACAAGCAAACAGGGAGGGTAAAGAGTAGAGTGAGTGCGCATATCAGAATCGACGCGCACCTTTGGCAACCTACATGCTCTTTCACAAGCCCAGGATTCCTTATTTCTTGTCTTTTCAGGGACCATCACTGGATTGCTACTGACTAGAAAGTAACTCATCTTTTAGTGTTTATCAAGATGTGGCCAAGTCTATTTAAAAACAAACCACACTTTCTAGAGAATTTTTAGGAATAGTGCCAGAAATCCTATTTTAAACTGCCTCCCTAAGTGATTCTCCCTATTTGTTGAGGTTTAAAAATTACTACCTTAGTCCAGCACTTGGGAGGCAGAGGCAGGAGGATTGCTGAGTTCGAGGCTTGCCTGGGCTACATAGTGAGCTCAGGGCCAGCCTGAACTGCAAAGTGAGACCCTGTCTCAAAAAATAACAACAACAACAACAAAAAAACTACTACCTTAGAGAAGAAACGTATAACCCTTGAAACGTGTCATTCTGGTGCATCTAACCACGCAAACACATCTTTCTTGCCTCTGTGCTTTACAGTCTATGTTCAACTCTTCCCATCTTTCTTTTATTATTTTAAATTGTGAGTTAATAATAGCCATATAATCGTAACCATTATAAACATGGTACATAGTTATAAGAACAGATGGGAGTAATGATGCTCTGAACTTTACAAATTTCTGACAAGTTTTATAAAAAGCTCCTGTTTTGTCACACGAAATGAATTTTTCAACCATTTTTGTGTATAATGTTTTCAAAATGCACTATGTACATTTTTAGGAGACAGGATTCACTTCAGAGTACTAAATATCTAACTTAGTAATTTTTGAGAGGGGTTCATCATTTTAGATATCAAATTATCTTAATGTTACTGAATTGTGTAATCATCCAGTCAAAATGAGATGTCTTCCAAAAGGGAGAAAGTACTGAGCTTCAAATATGATCATCAAAATCGTTAAATAATTTATATTAGCAATGTTAACATTGTTGACACTATATTTTATAGCATTCTTCAAGTGTTTCTAAACGAAAGTACAATATCTGGAAAATGCACTAAACACATTTATTATTTACAGCTATATTAAAAGCTAACTGAACTCCCACCTCCATAATTAATGTTTTAGACTCTTATTTGTTGTTTTATTATTAGAATTCAGGGTAAAATTTAGTAAACATTTAAAAAACCTTAAACTTCAGGTGAATCAGTACTATTTTATTCTCCATCAAAGAAAAGCACTGAGTCATTGGCTACCCAATGGAAAAACATCTTATGGTAAATAATGCCTCTTTTTATTATTGGTATAAAAGTCATCACTGAGAATAATTTGGAGGCACTTTGAGTAGTTTTCTGTGCAAGGAAATAAAACCAAGTGAGTAATGCAAAAGCTGAAGTGTAAGAGCAGGAACCCCACATTCTAGTGTTTCCAGCCAGACTGCCAAGAGTCAGTTAGGAACGAGGATATAAGGGCAGAGGCTTCCAGCCGGGTGTTCCTTCTTACAAAGATGTGACGTAACCTTTCAAAGACATTTGTATTATGGTTTGATTACACATGCAAAGGGTTTCTCTGAATTATACAGGCTTACTAAATCTCTGTAAGAATAAGACTAAGATATTTCTGTGATTTCTTTGTTCTAAAAGGACGAAACAGAAAATGGCAAGATCTTTGCTCAGAGTGTTTTGACATTTCTAGTCTAACTGATTCCAAGTAATACCAGGATATCTGCACAACATTTCATGTTTAAAGAATAATACATTCAACATTTTGCTGGAAAGATTCAAGTACTTATTCATTTAACAAAACTCTCTTCAATGACTCCTATGACCTTTTACAAGGCACTGGAAAATTTAAATCTCCTGCTTCTTATTTTAATTAGACTACTTTATCCACATTGCTCTAAAAAACAACAAGAAATCTTCATTACCTACTTGTTATTAAACAAGTGCTTCTATGAAAATTTCCTTGATCATTCCAACTAGACATACTAATGTATTATTTTCATGTTATTAAATTAATTTCCATATTTTATTTCTCAATATTGGCTATAAGTTCCAGAAGAGCTGGGCTCCTCATTTTCCACCCTGATAATTTATTCAGAAAATAAAATACTGGGTCAGGGATTATGGGAAATGTAAGATAAATAAGGCACAGCTGCCATCACAAACTTGACGGTAGCATAATTGGTAAGGGAAGATATGTAATTACCCTGACATGATATTTATAAAGATTTTACATCTAAAAATGTGTGAACTTGAGCTGAAGGCTTTTTCCAAATATTCCTGATCCGTGCTTTATTATAAGCCTGAATTAATTTAATACAATGTCATGCACAATGTAGGAGCCAAAAAAAATACATGTATCAGATGAATACTTGTTGAAAGAAATTTTTAAGAATTCAGTGTTAAATCCAACAAAATTTTGATCATGCATTTATAAAGGTACCCACTGTGATACTTTATTGCATTCACATTTTCAGATTCTGGTGCTCCGTAAAAGGATGAAAATCTTAACACAAATATAAGTCAGTAATGCGTAGGGCAAAAAGCGCTGAATTTCAAATCAGGGAATGTGCTCATGGTTTTGGTTCCTAGTTGGATGAACCGGGTCATTAGTTAACCTCTGACTTTGGGTCTTAGTTTCCTTTTCCATAAAATGGGGACAATAATAGCTCCATATATTGTGAGGCATTAGTGAAAGAAGGTGTTTGAAAATATCTGGTAAATTGCTAAGTACTTTAAATATGATATTGTGAGCATACAGGTTGTTTAGTCAGTAAAAAGGTACTGCGTAATCAAGCACAATAAAAATTTTCAGCT
Organism: Thryonomys swinderianus; assembly: GCA_004025085.1. NCBI lineage: Eukaryota > Metazoa > Chordata > Mammalia > Rodentia > Thryonomyidae > Thryonomys > Thryonomys swinderianus. Next base: position 40,494 of record PVIC010005901.1, on the reverse strand, counting down.
ACACCTTGCCAGCCTTCCTTAAATTTAAAAAAGCCACACTCTGTCAGTGAATTTCAGTTCATTTACAACCTGAAAAGATTCCTTCTACATGGAAAAGCACAGTGGAATCCAGCGTTCCATGACTCCTACTGTAGGTATCAGACTTTCAGAAACCATCGGAATAAAAGTAACTGGCAACTGTATCATTGGAATCCATACATTACTATCAGCTCTCATTTGGTGAGATGTTTTTGGTGTCCCACACAGTGGGCAAAGCGCACTACAGACATTATCTTGTCATCCCTTAGGGACCTGCACCTCGAATTGCAGCCCGAAGATGCCACACCGAGTCATACTGCGCCACAACAAAAATCTTCAGAATAGGTTCTAGATTTTTAAAAGCATAGGTTATGCCTTAAACTAAGCGATCCCTACTCCCCAGCTCCACATCTCTTTATTACAATAGGGAGACTGTGAGCTCCTCATGGGTTGTTGTGAAGATTAAATTTACATAGATACCTAGAATTACAGCCAGTTTCCGGCACAATGTTAGAATCTTTTTTTTTTTTAAGTATCTTTATCCACTAGCAAATACCTTGGTCAACATACCTTCTAGACCTCAATTCTCTTTTTCTAAAATGAAGATTAGATTTCCTAATGTCATTGTTCTGTGATGACTATTAGATAATGTATAAACTGGGAAACACTACAAACATGTTAGTTATCACAAATATCTTTTTTTATATATACTTTATATTTTACACAGATCCCAGTAAGTGACCCAGCATGCTCTGTAGGAAATTCTGGAATAAATTAAATCTCCAAGAACACGGTGCATTTTATCACCAAGAGCAGTTAGCTCTCTGGGGCTATCTGTACTTCACATCAGTGGCTTCCCCAGAGCCATCTAACTTGACAGCTCAACGCTGTGTGGATTAGTATCAGCAATCCTCAAGATTCAGTGGGCTGCAGACACCTGGGACCCATCTCCTCTTCTGTTGATTCACTGGACAGCAAAGAACAATGTTCCCAGGCGTTCACCCATACAATACCCAACAGGCCTAAAAGATTACAAGCGAGATCAATATGAGTTCCTTCCTCCTGACAGTAATGAGGAGAAAGGGGGTGCAGAGGTAGCTTGCTGAAGTGAACAAGTGTTAAACAGAAGAATGAAATAATTGAACTATTTTTGGCTCAGGATTGTTAAGGACGGCACTCTTTGCAACATACTTGTATGGCTTATTCCTCTTTTTAACTATAATTATCCATTAGACTCTTCTAAGTTATGAAGATTTAATGCATTATGAAATTCTATTTCTTGAATTAAAAATAACATATATATATATATTTCACACTAAATCAATATAACTACAGGCTAAAGAAAATATACTGCTTATGAGCTCACATGGAACTCTTCTAATTCAACAAACATAAACATTACAATTAGGCCATGTGAGTTTTAAAATTTTATTTGTAGCATAATTCATTCAAAAATTTTAAATGATGTTTTTATCTTTGGTTCTGTAATAAGACATTGCTAGGGGTCAATGTAAGCAGACTAAAGCGACAGCCAGAGGGTACCTTCTTGTATGACACGAACATCCTAGACAAGCATGCTTCTGCAGTTGTAAGTTGAGAATCAATGAGAAATTACTGCATGCATCTTAATTTTTAAAGCCTTAGGATTTGCGATCTTTTGGGTTCTAAAGACATAAACCATCGATGCATAGTAATGCAGCCACCTGAATAATGTATGCAACAGCACCATTTAACTGCAGAAGGCTTCACCAATGTTAGTCACTGTAACTTAACATTGACTTAGGGTAAGGCATTCTGTATTATTTACATATTTTTCAGTGACTCACATTTGCCCTCTTTTAAGACTCAATTTAAAGCCTCTTTGGTTTTAAATTCAACTAACTTTTCCATCCAATCAGAAATAATCTCCTTTTCTCTTATATCTCACTAAAATTTCTTACTATCGACATTAAAATGTTTGTCTATAGATATTTAATTTCTTTACCGTATGGCTTTAGATCCCAGACAAGACTCCAACAGCATACAAGACACATTCTCTCCTCCATGAGGATTTTGCACCTAGTTGGTAATTAGTGATTTCATTTTTAGTGATTAAAAAAAATGATCACCTCAGTTAGATTTTAACTATGGTGATATTTTTTTCTGAGGCTTAGCGTTAGGTAATTATGGCTTCCCCATGCCCTTCTGACATAAAAACATGGCTACCTGCTATAAGCCAGATTTATTTTGCTCCTATCTTTCAGCGGTGCGAGGCAGTCAGTCCCTCCTGCAGCTCCTAGGGTAATACTTTCTCTCCATGCTGTCTGTGGTAAGTGGCACACAGTGCTTTTCCCCAGTGAGAAGGAAGTCAATAGGCTGTATTTTACTGTGACAGCTGGGCCATTTGATTCGAGCCTTATTACACTTGATGGTTACCTTTAGGGAATGTCTTTTTCAATTGTTTATTTTTCAAGTTTCTTGTCAGTTCAAACTACAGAAAACAAAAGGGGAACCCTGAATTTACTAATGCACACATAGAATACAGAATGCATTTTATCAAACATGAACTCGAGGTGCCACATCAGCCTAACGAAATACCCAAGCGTTTACTGGGTTTCAGTTTGGCCCAAGGTGTCATGCTAGACAATGTGAGGACATTTCAAAAATGAATATAATCTAACACTCCTTTCATGGATATTATATTTAGGAATATAATATATAAATTATATATGGATAATATGTATATACATGCATATATATAGTAATATAGTATTTATATATAGTAATTATATAAATTACCTAAAAGAGTAGACAATAAAAGATAATGAAATTATCTAATTTGGGCAAGATTTTAGTATCAGACATTCATTTCGGGAAAGCAACTTGGCTATATTTTTGAAGTCAGTGGGTTTTTGTGGAAGGTACTGTTGGCATTTCAGGCAAAGTAAAATCTTCACTGAGTAGGACTGTTGTAAGCATTAGTAGAGATTTAGTATCTTTGGCTTCTGGACTCTGTCGATGAAGCAACCAAAAATGTTCCCACATATGTCCAAATGCTTTCAAGGGTAAAATCTCAATTGTGAATCAACAGAATGAGCCAAAATGTTGCTGACTCACTGAAGTTTCTTTTGCTGGATTCAGAAGAAAATCATGAACTGGCAAAGTATAGCTCTGCTGTGGTCCTGATGACACCAGAAGACACTGCATGGTACTAGACGCCAACCGACATGCCGTATAAATGCAGGCCGTGACCGGCTACTGCCAGCTTGTGCCTGACCTCACAGGTTGACTCTGTTGGGTGTTAGTTTCTGCTGCTCCTCTTCATTGGCTGCTGATTTCTTCTTTGCTCCTCAGGGCAAATATCCCCTTGTGGTTTTCACGCTTTCCAGAAGGCTGCAGAGTCCACACAACTCAGCACAAAAGTCCTGAGTAGGTTTATAGAACCGTTGGCAAGCAGACTTATAAGACTACCAAACCAAGTGTTATTTTAACTGGGTCTGTGATGCAGTGCAGGGGAGGGGGGGAGGGGGAAGGGCAGTACACTGGAAGCAGCCATCCTACGCCAACCAAAGAAATATATGGGAAGTACTGGTTTTAGAGCAGCTGCAGGCCTTTGATTGGTCCAAACGCAGGCCTACAACTGGTTCAAATCTAGGTTTGCTGATTGGTGTTAATATAGTCCTGTGATTGGTCCAAACGGGTTCAAGGATTCAGGCCGGCCACAGCTATCATGACAGTAAGGGGCGGGGGAGTCGCACAAGCTATCTGACAACCTTTGGATCTCTAAGAAAAATGCTGGGACTGAAAGCTCACAGCTCAAAGGAGTCCCAGGAGGTTGGAAATGTTAACGGTGGGCCCGGCTATCTCCCTCCATGCTATTAGCCACCTCAGGGCACCTCTTCAGTCAGCAGCAGCACCTGAAGTGATGAGAGCAAAGGAGTGGCCAAGTGGCACTTACGTTGGTTGGAGCGGCCCAGAGAAGAGGGGCTAAAACCTACTTGGAAGGACACTGAAGCAAGTCCTCTGTCCACTTTGGGGGGAGGGCAAAGGAAGAGGAGGGGAAGGGAGCCACAGCTGGAGGCCAGGCCACGCCCCCCGCAAAGTGTAATTCTTGAAGGCAAATAATTATTTTTACAAAACCTAAGTGCCTAGATTTCATAGGCCCAATTCTGACCCAAGAAAGAAAGAAAGAAAAACACAACATAGTGAAGAAGAAAACCCATCAAAAACCCATATATACAGGAAACACACAGTCTCTCTGACAGTGTAAGAGAAAAAAATGAAAGCTGGCTAGGAGACAAGGCGGCGACATGAACACAGACCAGTCCTCTAGGACCCCAGCTGATCTGAAACTCAGTGTCAGCTGTCCTGAGATAAAACCCCTCCTGGCTCATGTGGGTCTTGACACCACCATTCAAATAGTCTGGGAGTGCCGCAGGACTCACAGTTTCTTTAATATGACTTATATAACACGGCTCAAACTCAAGTTCCTTTAATATGACTTGATATAATGGTTCAAACTCAAGACCTTGCACTTGCCAAGCATATATATGGCACAACTGAGCTACCTCCTTAGCTAATCTCCTGATAGCTGGGCAAAGAACTTCTCCTTTAGAACATGCTTAATTAAAAACAGAAGCAAAATAAGATAGAGATACTGTAAGGCAGGGAAATAATATTTAAAAAACAAAAAAATGGTAGATTCATAATAACTTTGAGAACAAATACAGATGTGGAGCATACAAAACTCATGACCAAAATATCTCCCTGAATTTTAAATCCATTATGGAGTAATCAAGTCTATGAAGCAAGAGTTCCAAGCATGAATAAAAGATCTCAGGAATGAGATGATTAGACAGCAGGAGAAAACAAAATATGAGTTGTCAAAGCTCAATAAAAGCAGTGGGGAAAAAACCACAGCCATCATATTATATGACAAGACAGAAATAGAACTAGGACAGAGAAAAGATATTTCCATAAAAATACTATGGAACAAAGGTAAAATAATGTGAAAGGAATTAATGAAAAAAATAGAACATATATAGCTGTATACAGTTTTGAAACTTGTGAAGAAAAAGAGGTAGAACCATTATGTAAAAGTAAGGCACATGTAGGCAAAGGCATGTGAAGAAAACGCCGTGTGCAGTCTCATGAAGCAGCTATGGCGCATTCTGGAGGGGAGGGGAAGAGGAGAATCTCAAGAAGAGAAAGTCCACCAGAATACAGAAGGAGATCAGCTCCCAGGCCTCTGCTGCGGAATCCGCAAGGCCACATCTCTTTCTTGCTTAGAAACTAAAGCTCACCATAAAAACTCAGGGGGAATCTTCTAAAGGACCTATTTTTTACTTCAGCAGAAAGAATAAGCCAGCAGAGCCACACACTACAAGCAAAGTTCCAAAGAAGTCCACAAATTAAGTATTTAAGGAGGAGTTCCTTGAAGTTAGAGGAAAAAGGAGAGGAAAAAAAAGCCAATGTGCCAGTCTTCAAAAAAATAGTCCAGTAAAGAAAGAACCTATAGATGTAAAGATAACATGTTATGTGTATACCGTGAAGTTACTACTGTGCCATAAGGAAGGATAAATTGGGTCACATGTAAGGAAATGGATGTACTTGAGATAATAATGGTAAGTGAAGTAAATCAGACAGAAAGGTTTAAATACCACATGATTTCTGTAGTGTGAGAAACCCAAAGAATGAGTAAATCAAAAAACAAAATAAAAGATCGATAACAGGAAACAGGGAGACAGGTCTTTTTCAAAATGTAAGGGAATCAAAAGAGGGAGAGAAGGGAAAAGGAAAGGAGAGGAAAGGGATGACAAAAGAATTTGACGTGTTATGCACATGTGCCAGCTACCCATGTTGAATATGATCAGTATGTACTGCAAACAGGTACTAATAAAAAAACTAACACAGGGGCCCATAGGTTGATGTTGACCATACAGGAAAAAGTCAGAGTTGTGGAGCGTGTTATGATACTTGGACACACACTCTTCAGCACGGATCTGAAAGGTTTGTAGCAGACACAAGGAATGCATAAGGCACTCCAACACTCTTCCTATTTTGAATTTTCCATCTCCCCAAACTCTTGTAGAGAAATTCTTAGAGGAATGGTCTTCTGGGCAATACCATAGAAAGAATTTAAATTAAGTAAAAATGGAAGATCATATAAAAAGAAAAGAGGAAAACTAATGCATTTCATACACAATAATGTCGTGTGGAAAGCACCACGGAAGGAATATTCCAGACACGCATAAGCTATATTTCAGGAGAAAAAGCATATTCACAGTTTAGGGAATGCAACACAGCTGATTTTCGGACTCAAGCTAAGGAATCTAGACTTAATAGAAATTAATCACTTTGAGGTTCAGCTGCTAGTTTATGAACAAATGGTTACTTGGATATTTTTTTCAATAAATAATTATCTTTGTTTCTCATGGCTATAAACGTGCAAAATTACTTTATGTAATAATTAATCTCTAATGTTGTAAAAGATAATTCAGGATAAATTTTTGGTATGAAAGACGAGGGCTGTCTTATTCATTTTGCAATGCAGATATTATCAATTCATATAAACTATAGATTATACCTTTCTAGAAAGGTATGACAGTTCTCACTACTTTAACACGAAGATAATTTAAGGCTTACAGAACTCTTTTTATTCCTATTATATAAAGAAAAACCCTAAATGATTACTTCTGCTCTGTTTTTGATTACAAGTCTACATAATCAGAGTGATTTTAAATTTAACTTTTTGTTTATTGTATAGTGCATTTAAAAAATGTCCAACAGATTATCTTTCAAATTGAGTAAGTGGAAGAAATGCTAGTTGGACACACTGAGTTATAATAAAGCAAGAAAATAATTATGTTTTAAAAAGACAATTCAGATTATCATTTCTGAAATAAAAGAGAAGAATCTATTCCTACACAAGTAATAGTTTATTCCTGGGAAAACTGAGTAAGAATAATCAGAAAAGATGTTACTGGGTTTTGTGAAGGGAGTGTGGGAGAGGAAAGAAAATTATTTGGATATTCAGGCAAAAAGGCCTAGTCACTTACATTAAAAATGAATTCCCTGATTTCAGAATCCTCTATAGCAGTATTCAGTGTCAGAAAATAGTGGAGTAGAGTAACTCAAAATACTCAAAAAAATTTTCTTTTAAAGTGTAAACCACGTAGTGATACTTTGCTATCTTCGCCTGGGAGTCCTCGGTGCACAGCAGAGACAAGTTTAATAACGTATGTGTTTTAGATTCCTGTGGCTATTGTAACAATTTTCCAGAAACTTAATGACTTAAAATGAGAACAAATTTATTCTCTCATAATTCTGAGAGCCAGAATCCAAAATCAAGAAGTCAGCAGGGTCAAGTTCCCTTCTGGAGGGCTTGTCAGGGTGCATTTGTTCCGCATCCTCCCAGCTTCTTCTGGCTGCCAGCGCTCCTCGAGTGTGGCTAGTGATCCCCAGTCTGCTTCAGTGGTCTCAACGCCTTCTCTTGTGTCCGTATTCTCTTTCTGCAGGTCTCTCATAAGAACACTTGGGACCAGATCCAGGGCCTAACCAGATAATCCATCACAGTGAAACTCAGTATCCGTAACTTAACCGCATCAGCATGGTCCTTTACCCCACACCAAGTATAAGAGGTTCTACATAGAGTAACAGGAGGACGGCACCCCACTGAGGGGCCCTCGTGTCTCTCAGGAGCTATTCCCATTCCCTTTTCCTACTGCCCAAGAAACATTCCTACTCCGAATCGTTGATCTTTGGAATTCTTTCTTTGACTTCAGAGAGCACAGACTCAGCATGTCTAGCACACAGCCACACCTGTCTCCACACACAGCACTCGAGGTGCTGAGCAAGGCCAGAGATGGAGGTTTCACCTGCTCCCCTAAGCACACGTCCACTGGTTACCACCCTCCAGGAGAGGAGGACACACATGAGTTACGTGTTGTGAATTTGCATGGGGTAAGGTCCAGGTGAGCAGGGCCCGAGTCTTTTTTTTTTTATTTCATGGGCCCTCACTAAGAAAAATAAAGGAAAATAAGAAATACAATTAAGAATAAAATAAAAGAAAAATATGGAAACAAAGTTTTTCTTCATGACTGGTGGGGGGAAAACAGAAGAAACAAGATATATCGTACATAGGTACAAATTCCCTATGATGAGTGTCAACATATGTAACAATAGCTGTTTTGCTAAAACACAAACAAAAACAGTTTACTCTGTTCAGCCAAAAAAAGAGGGGGCATGTGTGGAACACATCTATGATCCCAGAATTTGAGTGGCTGAAGCAGGAAGGTCAGTGTCATCTCAAGGCCAGACTGGGATGTATAATAAAACTGCGATCAATATTCCCCGAAGCAGATTGCAAGCCAATCAAATTGACATTTGAGTTTATCCAACACTGAACTGATCATTCAATATTAGCATATATGGAAATTAAGAGTCTTTTTATACTTAAACAATAGAAAAAATAATCCCTTATTTTCAATAACGCAATGGATAAAGTATCTGAAAGAAAATACGCAGAATCATAATAATAAGACTACAAAATACTACATGGAAATACAAAAGAAGATAAAAAAAGAAAAGGTGCTTCATATCCTTAGATAACTTAATATTTTATAGATGTCAGTTTTCCCTAAATTAAGCTACTATTCTAATATAATTCTAGAAAGAAAGTTGTCAGAAATATTTTGTTAAAACACTCAAACCAAATCAAATGTTCATATGGAATTAATGCTGATATGAACTTCACCTTTTTATCTTTGGGGAGTGTGTGATCTAAATGTTTGGTAAATAGGGATTTTTTTCCATATATATAAAAAGAAATTGCATATAGTATGGAATGTTACATTGGATGTACTGAGAACCAGGAGCCATAAATTATGAATTCCTAAGTGAAACACTAAGATAGTATGGGACTTAGTACAGTATTAATGAAAGAGATATTTTTAATATTAAAATTTTTTAAGTCAGAAAGCAAGTTAGAGAACTCCTTATCCAGATTTGATTTTAATGAGGTAACTGAGGTTCACAGAGGCTGAACAATATTCTCCATATTCCTTGGCTGGCTCATAATGAGAAAGCTCAACTTTCCTAAATATCTGTCGTTCCAAAATACAACACATGGAGATATATACAACAATCTATGGCACATATCTGAGGAAAATATACACAAAGATATTCAGAGATAATTATAACTATATCATCTGTATACATATATATCAAAATGGAGAGTATCTGTGAAATTAAGCAGTAGCCCAACCCAGTGTCCTCTTTTATTTTTACCTATTTCCCCATGTCTTTATTTTTTTCCCTTTTCACCCTTCTCAAAATCACACTGTATCTTAGAATTTGGGATGTGAATTTCTTTTTATCCAGTTAATTCTAAGCTATCTAAAGGAGAAAAAGTTTAAAACTTTAGTCCTGTTTTATCCATTTCTTCCAACAGAAACAGTCTCTGAACTCGAAATGTCTTTCTTACCAGTACAGTAATCCCTTGAGATGAAACGGGCACACTTCCTCCCCAGCTCTACCCACAGAAAAGGAAAGGTGACATGAGTTGGGCACGGGCGATACAGAAGCTGACTTGCAAAGATGCAATCCAACTAAAAAGGTCATTCTGTGGATGACAAGATTTAAACTTGTAAGAAGACATCATAATATTAACTCCTGAAATCTGTTACTCAGATTTCTGAACTGAATTTCCAAGGGTTCTTGAAGAAAAAAGAATATCATAAATACGATCAAAGTGATAGCACATCTTTAAGAAAAAAAAAGAGGTAGAGATATGGAAAGTATTTATCCAGGTAATTAAAACCAATTCCTAATACGTCGATCATATTTGAACCTGTCTTTCACAACGTGTACAGGTAGAGTTTAAGAGATTTGATGCTTTCTGCAGAAATGGTTTTCAACTGTCTCTGTCACTTAACCAGATTAGCTGTATACCGAGATTAATGCCCCACCGAGTTAGGAAACAGCACCAAGCAGATAACTGCTTAGCAAAGTATCTAGCAAGTAATGTAGTTAAAAGAATACTAAAGACCATTTTTAATTCACAGGCCTAAGGCCTGTGAAGTGTTAAACTTGTACCTAACAACGTGCGTTAGGCAGGAAACTCAGATCCACGTTTCTTCTCTCAGCGCCTTTAGGATGAGACATTTAGAAAGCAGGCTAAATCAGAACTTATAAAATAATAAGGGATGGTGACTTCAGGTTGCTACAGCCGAACTCCACAAAAGCTCCGCCTCTCTTCCCTTTTCAAAGGTGAAAACTACATTTCCCAGCAGCACTCGGGCTACTTCCGGCGCAAAGCTCTGGCGATATACTTTCCAGCCGCTTTTACGTGAAATCGAAACGAAGGCTTTTACGGCTGGGCCGAGACCTAAAATATGGGTTCTACGTGGACAAGACCCTTCGACTATACAGATCCCTTCAAGATCTCTGTGCCTCCTGAAGTCGCCCCACCTGCCAACCTCACGCCCACAGATCCTTCGGAAGGGACGGCCTCGCCAGCGCAAACCCCGTTATTTAAAAACTGCGGGAGCTGTCGCCTGGTGTCCGGTTTGGGGCTGACAGCGGCGGGCGCTTATGTGTATTTCATGGCACGGAGGCCCATGCATTCGGGAAGCATCCCGGGCCCGGGGGCTCTAGCAAAAATGACCTTCGGCATCTGTGAGAGCCAGGCACAGCCCCTCAGTCTGGGCGGTGGGGTGAGGCGGGAAAACAGCGCCACGTGGGTGGGGGCGGGGCAGCGCGCGCGAGCGGAGCGGTTGAAAAGTATGACACAAATTCGCGACTCTTCCTCAGGAGCGAACTGAGGGAGAGAAACCAGCGACTTAGGAAGTGACGGATTTGGCTTTTTATCCTAGGTTTGTCTTGCCCCACAGTCATTTTTTTCTCCCGATCCTGAAGAAAGCCAGAGCTTGGACCCTTAACCTTGGTTTGAGTAATTGGGCTTTGAAACCGTGCTGTATATGTGGATTCAAAGCCGTACTTTCGGGGTACCGCTCGGGTATGGTCCACAGCCCTGATCTATAGATGATTAAGTGGTTATCAAGATATCTTCCAGTAAGAAGGCGTGGTTACTTTAGCTTTTCAAACATTTGAGTAGAGTTCTTGGTTTTGGGGGGTTTTTTTTGAGACAGGGTCTCGCTTTGTAGTTCAGGCTGGCTCTGAGCTCACTGTGGAGCCCAGGCAAGCCTCGAACTCAGCAATCCTCCTGTCTCTGCCTCCCGAGTGCTGGGATGACAGGCGTGAGCCACCACGCCCAACTGAATTTTCTTAACCAGGTTGTCCAGGTCGGTTACTTTTGTTAATTGATTTTGTGGGGAGTTGGGATAACGGGATGTTCTTTCTCTTTTTGAACTTTTCTTTTTCCTTTTCTGAGTTTTATTCTCTTGTAAGCAAGATAGAGTGAGAACACAATTTCCAGAAGTATGAGGGTTAAATAAGATGGCTTATACAAAGCACTTGATCAACTAAACATAGGACTGTTGTTTTTATTCCTAGGCATTTCCTGTTGGGGTGTAATTATCCTGACAGATCCCAGAGGAAAAGCCTACCGCGTGGATTGAAGTACCACCAGAGAATTCGTGTCCTGTCCCTGACCCACTGACACACAGGTCAAGCATGAGGTTTACGGATGTGCTGGACAGATGCACATGTGGATAGACTTCACTGTTTTGGATGCTACGAGACTGCAATCACATTAAAAACACTGGTTGTCATTCTTTACCTGTGAGTGTGTAGCTTTTTTCTCAAGTTACACAGGGACCAATGAATCCTGAGAAGAAAATGGTTCTGTCTTACTTGGAGGAAGAAAAATTCAAATTATAACTATATATAATTTAAATTGTAATTCTTTATTAAAATGGAAGAACTTATAAACCGATCAGGAATGAGCTATTTATTTTAATTATTATAAATAGATTTTGTGATGTTGTTGTGAGCTTTTTTTTTTTTTTTTTGGTTCCATGACTGGGTCAATATCCATCTAATCCTGAGACAGGTATAAAGATCTAAGTACTGCTTCTACTCTTCACAGCATTTTCAAGCCATCATCTTATGAGAGCTTCATAGCTAGTCTAATTTTTCATTAATAAACCTTAAAACACAAGAGTCCAGGTGGTTTCATTCAGCAAGTTGATGATGGTGTTGGGACTTACTCTTGTCTGTTTCTATCTAGTCTTTCAAAACTAGGATGATTCCAAGAAGATAAAAGTTAACTTTATGAAACAATGACACGTGCCAGTATACAATAAAGACTCAAGTATTTCAGAATCAGAACCTAGTAAAAGGAAACCTTTTCTGCACCTAAGGGCCCTAGTTCGTTACTGGGTACTGCCAAAAAAGAAAAAAAAGAAACCTTTTCTCAAGTACCTGAGATGTTCCTGTGGTAAGATTAAGATGCTGTGAGATAGAGACTCAGAATTAGTTCACTTCTAAGTAAATCTGCTTGATGTCAGTGTTTTGTTTTGTTCCCAATAATTGGTCTCCTTGTAAAGATAAGGTAGCTGTTTTTTAAAAACAGAAGTGGTTCCAGGCTTGCCTGCCCTACATAGTGAGCTGAGGGCCAACCTGAACTACAAAGTGAGACCCTGTCTCAAAAAAACTGAGAAGTGACTCAAAATGTAAGTTTAGAATGACGTTGAGCAAGTAGTGCCTTCAAAGCTGGCAACTTTTTATTGCAGTAAGTAGAAGTGTTTAGCCCTTGAATGAATGTATAGCTTTTAAATTGGATCAAATCACCCACACTAGGGCTCACATAGCCATGCGTTCCCTGAGATGCCTATGAAGACTTGCTGCCCTTGACTTTATAGTGCAAACCATTCTTCTAGTAGATAGCTGTAATTTGGATGCTTTCTTCAATTAAGCCCCAGATGCCAAAGCTTAACATTCTTGGCTTGACCTTCTAGATGGAGTAATTCTTAAACGTTTTTATGGGCAACCCTAGTGGTAGAGTGGGTTGGGTCTAGACTAGAAAGTGATGCACAGATGCTTTGTTTCCTAAGGCATAAAAGTTACATGTATACCATCCTTTGGTCTTACAAGTGTGATAGCATGTCTGAAAACATTTAAAATATTACTGAAAAAATGCCCAAGATCATCTAGGAAAACTGTAACCTTTTTGTTGGTGGGTGGCCTTGCCTTGATGTTAATAGCTCCTCACTGATGAAGGTAGCAGTTGCTGAAAACAGGTGCAGCAGCAGTTTGTGAAAAGAAGACACTAATAAAGCTTTCCACATCATTCCTTTCAAAAAAAGCTTATTCCTCAGTATGCAAAGTACACTCATCTCACCCAGAATAGAGCGTCTTCATAATTGGAGTCAGTCCTCTCAAGTTCTGCCATTGTCTGTAATCAGGGAAGCATGTGTAACATAGCATCCTTTGTCATTTCCACAGTGTTTCTAGCATCCGCACCAGCAGTGGGTCCCTTCTTAAGGAAGTGCTTCCTCTGCTCACCCTTGGGAAGCACGTCATCCATTATAATTTTATGATGAGATTGTAGTGGTTCTGTCACACCTTTGTGCTCCTTTCTATATCTAGTTCTCTTGCTATTTCTGCCACATCTGTACTTGCTGCATTGCATTCTGAACCACTCAAAGTTATTCATGAGGACTGGAATTAACCTCTTTCAAACACCTCTTTACCTTCTGGCTTCTCTCATGAATCAGATGTTCTTAGTGTCACAAAGATCCAGAAAGTTTTTGATTTACTTTGCCCAGATCCCTTAGGGAATCACCACGGTGGTGATAACCTTGTGAAATGTATTATAAGACTCAAAAACCAGAACTACTTGGTGCATGGGCTATAGAATGTATGTTGTCAGCAAGCATGAAAACATTAGTCTCGTCTGGCCATCAGAGCTCCTGTGTTACCAAGTGCTTTGTTAATAAGCAACAATTTCAAGGTTATCTTTTTATTTTTTTACCTGAGCAGTCAGTCTCAACAGTGGACTTAGAATCTTCCGTCAACCGCCCTGTAAGCAGAAGCACTATCATCCAAGTGTTCCGTTTATAGAGCATGGAGTAGATTTAGTGGAATTCTTAAAATTCCCAGGAGATTCAGAATGGTGAGTGAGTGATAGGTTCAAGTCGCCAGCTCTATCAACCCTTACAAAAGAGTCAGCCTGCCCTCTGAAGCTTGGGGCCAGCAATTGACTTCTATCTGGTTATGAAAGTCATAGATGACGGCATCCATCCCAATATAAGACTATTTTGTCTGCACTGAAAATCTTGTTTCATACATACTCCTCAGGGATCTAAGGTCTTCTAAGTAGCTTGCTGTGTCTTTTGCATCAGCACTGCCTACTTCAACTTGCACTTTTACGCTGTTGAAACAGCTCACAACTCCTAAATCAATCTCTGCTAGTTTCAAATTTATTCGGCTTCATCATAGAACTGAGAAATAATGGGGCTTTAGTATGCATTGGGTTCTGGCTTATGGAAATGTGACTGGTTCAATCTGTATGAGTTAGATCCCAACTCTTTGAAATTTTTGAGACATGATTTTACTAAATTGCTAATTGTCCACAGTAGGCTCAAACTTATGCTGAGATTTCAGTCATGTTCCAAGCTGGCCAGTCAATACTTCGTATCAGCGGGAAGGCTGTTTTGCTTTCTTGCCATTATTATATTCACTCATGTACCATTTTAAATTTTCTTCAAGAACTTTTCCTTCGTTCATAGTTCAGCAAGTTTGGTGCAAGATGACCTAGTTTTATGCCAATCCTGGCTGTCAGCATTGGCCTCCTCATAAAGCTTAGTCATTTCCAGCTTTTGATCGAAAGTGATAGAAGTATGACTTCCTTTCATGTCAACACTATGGTCTTTGTAGAGTAAATTTCAACATTGTTCTTAGGAAATGGGAAGACCTTAGGAGAGGGAGAAATGGGGGGAATGGCTGGTTTGGGGAGCAGTCCACGTAGATACTTTAGTTTACCATCTTCCATGGATGCAACTAGTGGTTGCATCAAACAATCAACTAGTAGTTGCCCCAAACAATCACACAACATCGGCGATTACGGATCACAGATTAATCGCTACAGCAGATATAATAATAAAGTATGAACTAGAATGAGAATTATGTAAATGTGGCTCACACTGAGATCCTGATGTTGAAAAAATGGCACTGGTAGACTTGCTCAATGTAGGGTTACCACAAACTCAACTTATTAAAAAATGCAGTCTCTGTAAAATACCAAAAAATGATCTATGATAACATGAGGTATGCCTAAATTATAGCATTCCTTTGATGATACTCTTAAAATTTTATGTGTTAATACATAAGCAAATATGATTTTTTCCAAGGACATTTTCCTGCTTAACAAATACATTTGATTCTACCCAGCTGGGGTGAGTACTTCAACTGAGTATGATCAAAGTATTGTTCTATTATATCCATGGGCAGTTCAGTAGGAATAAACAGAAAAAAAGGTCAGAATTTATAAATAAAAAGTTTTTGGCTTTGTTTTATGATGTATATTCCAAACTTTGGTTTCTGTCTGTGCGAAAAAAGAAATCCCAGTGAGTTCTAGGGTTGAACCTGATATTCCCAGAGAGGCTTCAGGTAGAAAAGACATCACCTTGACCCCACAATAAGATTATGCCCTTTGTTTCCACATTGTCTTCCCTTTTGTTGAGGATGACACAAGGTATGCAGAATAAACAGGCTCAAAATCAGTAGATTATTAGTACTATAAGAATACCAGCTTAATTATAATTTATGAGCTTTAGAATCCATTTTCAGCATGGAAATGAAAATCTATGAAGCTTCAAAATTACTGTTAGTAGGAAGAAGAGAAAAAATTATAAAAATTAGTAGCTTAAAATGCACTTACAATTTTCCTTGAGACCCAGAAACAAAACTGTGAATACACATGTAAACACTGACATTTTTATCAATATTCAAGAGCACTGTTTGCTCAACCTTTACACTATGAGTATAAACTGGCATTTGGAGATAATAACATTGTGCCATCTTTTACTCCTGCTGTGTATTCCATTGACCTGTCTGACTAGCAATACTTGTAAACACTGAAGGACCAACATATAGATCACCCCCCCACACACGCACAAGGATCTTGGTAGAACAGCGAGTGTGGGGTAAGGGATTTCTTTTCCCCTAGGCCAGCTGCTAAGACAGATTTTGCCAGCAGCCCTGGAAGTTTACAAATGCAGGCCAGTCTCGGGGGTGCTGGAGTCTCACCTGGCTGAGGCTCTCCAGGGATACTTGTTCTGAGTATCTCAAGTGTTCATCTCCACCTGAGTTTAGCATTGACTCATTGCTGCATCTTATCACTAGTTTCTCACCTCAATGTGCCTGAAGTAGAAATTTCCTAAATAAAACCGGTTGATTTAACATAAAATAATTCTCTTAAATATATGTTCAGGCCAAGCACGTGTTCAAGTACTCCTTCAAACCAGGCCTGGCCCCAACTGATTTATCACCAGGACCACATTGATCAAATTAAAATATTTTTTCTTTGTTGAGACAGGGTCTCACTTTGTAGTTCAGGCTGGCCCTGAGCTCATTATGTAGCCCAGGCAAGGCTCAAACTCAGCAATCCCCCTGCCTCTGCGTCCCAAGTGCTGGGATTCCCAGTATTATTGTATGTGGTTCCCAGGGATTAAACTCCAGACCTTGTGCTTGCTAAGCAGGCACCAGAACCACTGAGCTAAAATCTCTGGCCCTCAAACTCAAATCTTGAAGGAAGAAGTAGTATCCACTCCTAAGTGGAAAAGCCGTTTAATGTGTTTAAAGGATAGATTAAATTCATGCTTTGATCTAGTGCTTTCCTAGGTGTTAGGGTCAGAGGTGAAAGACATAATTACACACATCATTCAGAGGTATCCTAAGAGCATAGGGCAAAAATATGCCACTTTTCTAAAATTCATGTCTCTTGGCCTTGTCGTTCAAATGTAAATTTAGTGTTGAGAAATAACGAAAGGGACAAATGTTAAGTGCAGCCATACCATTAAAAATCACTGTCCCACCTTGTGCCTAAATTTGCATGTGCTTCAGGAATGTGTTAGACAGGATCTTAGGGTCCCCCCAAGGTTCCCAACCAACACCCTAATGTACATGCACTTTCTCAGTTATTCAAACAGCATTCTAGATGCTGCTATAAAGGGATTTTGCAGAATTAATGAAGGAACCACATCAACTGACTTAAAATAAGAAAAGTATTCAGATGGGTTAATCATATGAGCCCATTAAATCTTTCTTTGGAGGTCAGAGACAGGTAAAGCAGGAATTAGAAGCAGGAGAGGGATTTGATGCCCAGAAGTTCTTTGTTGGCTGGAGGGAAGCAGGTATATATGTGAACTTCTTGTGGGACCACAGAACAGGAAACTGCAGACACCCTGAAACTACCCCAAGTAGGGCCCAGCAGACAGGTAGAAAGGAAATGAGGACATCAATCCTATAGCTGCTAGGAATGGGGTTTCTAAGAGCAACATGTGAACTTGGTTCCCATGGGAACCAAGTATCATATCCATCATACTGATTTCAGCCTAAGATCCTCTAAGACAATAAATTTGTGTGAATTTCTAAGTTTCTGGTAGTTTATTGCCTAGCAGTAGAAAACTATGAGGAAACAGAAGTATTTGTGGTTTCACTGTGTTATAGTAGGCATGCTAGACCAAATATATGTCCCCATTCTAGGTATTCAGGAAGTAGCAAGAAGAGAGAATTTGTTTCAGTACTATTTTTATCCTTTAGCTCAATTGTTCTATTACTAAATACAATATTTTAAAAATAGAATAGCCTTTCTATATGTGTCAATTATTTCTTCATTTCTGGGACAAAATACCCAATACCTAAAAGTTAAAAAAGCTTCTTTTTATTCCAACCAGGCTACAAGCCTATTGGTTTAGTGCCATATACACCTAGACTGGGCCTTCCCATTAGCCATGCCTGTTAGGTTAAACCAGTATGTGGATTCATCCAACTATCACACACCCTTAATTCAGTATCACAAACTCGTGATCCAGCCGCCTCCCAAAAGCCCTACTTAAGAACACAAGAGTCTTTGATGAAACATTAGATTTAAGTCATACCTTTACATGAATTGTTTCTATTTTATCTTCTCAGCAATTGTGTTTTACTGGTTAGATAACGGAGGTGCAGAGCAGTACATACTTTGACCAAGGACGTTTTCAAGTGATAAACCAGTAGTGGCTTAGCAAAGAGCAGTCACCACAAATATGTGTTGATGCCAGTGTTTTTTTCTCAGTTTGTGCTGTAGTTCACATCTTAAATGTTCCCAAATGACCCATGCGATGGGGGCTTCATCCCCCATTTGGTGCTATTGAGAGGGAGCTCTTACTGACCGATTTTAGTTATTGCGAATGTTCTATCAAAGGGACTGTAGGACTTTGCCATCTCCCTTTCTCTCTGATTTCCCAGCTGGCCACAAGGTGAATGGGCTTCCTCCACGGACACACGATCCCGCCATGGGACGGTGTGTCCAGCACAGGTCCAGAGCAACAGGCCAGTCAGTCACGAGCTAAAGCCTCCAAAACAGTGAACCAAAACAAACCTGTTCTCAAATATTTGGGTATCAGAATTAGAAATTTTGAATTCTGATTTCCCTTTTTGTTGGTTATCCCTCAAGCTGGTATAACTGTTTTCTTAGTTTTCTGTTCTTTATTATTGAGGTTGTCTCACTTAGCACATGCATGTATTAGTCCAAGACAAGTAATTCACCTCAACTCCTTGAGTCCTTCCTTGAGTTCAAACTCCATCCTTAACCTTTAACCATTCTGAACAATGAATATTTCACAATCATACCAAAACATCTCTACCGGTATCTCTATCTGTCTGTCTCCAGACAACAGAGCCCTAACAAGTCCCCAGTAAGCCTATTGCCTCCCTCCACCCTCCGTGCCTCTATTTTCTACCTCTATTTGTAGAATTTCATCAGCTGGCAAAGCTAGAAATCATGGAATTACCTGACTCCCTGATTACTCATCTGTATAATCTGTTAACAAGTCCTGGTTCTCTTAACCTTCTCATGCTCGTCCCCATCTGTGCACCACGCCATCACTGCTATTGCTTTGGTCCAGATATTTCTGACATGCATGGATACAAGAGATTCTTGACTTCTCTCGCTTCCAGAGAACCTCTCTTTCCTCCTCCAGGACAGCCAGAATTACCACAAAACATTACCTTGCTTAAACCTTTCAGTACCCTTGTGCACACAGGATGAACCCCAGATTCTTCAGCAGATCCATCTCCAGCTCATCTCATTCATCTTCATCTTCAACTCCCTGGCTCCTGTTTTACATTCCCATCGCTCTTTCTTACCAGTTCTCTATAAAATGCTATTTTCTATGCTTTGGCTCATGCTCCTTTGGCTACACTACTCTTTTCTTCTTGCTTCGTCTAGAGAAAACCACCGTGTCCTTCCTTCATGCCCTGCCCAAATGTTGGCTCGTTTGTGAAGGGTTCCCTGAAGTCTCCTGTTTTGTTACCTTTAGAACAGTACTCATCAACTATGTATCGATTCTGTCACTTCATTTGAAAGACTGCTTAGAAATTACTTATTGATACATAAACAAACACACAGAAACACACACATACACACACCGTGAACTCCTCAAGGAGACTGTTTTGCTAGTCTTAGTGTTTCCTTCCCACTCATGTCTCCCTTTCTTAGCACAAGCATGCAACACACTTGGTAGTGTTTAAAAAATATTGATGAATGAGTGACAAAAGCCTGAATGAATGAGAAAATAAAGGGAGACATCTCTTGCTTTGAGTAACTTTCAATCATTGATTCTCAAGATTTGATCTCTAGATCAAACCTCCCGTCAGCAGTGGCACCTGAGAACTCACTTGAAATGCAAATTATCAGCTCCTTCCAAACTGCTTTCACTGTCCAATCAGAAACACTGAGGGCAGGAC
The DNA here is from genome assembly GCA_004025085.1 of Thryonomys swinderianus. Classification (NCBI taxonomy): domain Eukaryota; kingdom Metazoa; phylum Chordata; class Mammalia; order Rodentia; family Thryonomyidae; genus Thryonomys; species Thryonomys swinderianus. The sequence goes on along the minus strand of PVIC010005901.1, from coordinate 20,583 downwards.
CCACCTCTCTGTGATTTAAATTCTCCGGGGTTAACACTGAGTTGGGCGGACCTCAAGGGTCACGGGAGCTGGCTGATCCTGGACAGCCCGTCTCACTTACAGACGCAGCATAATGGGAAGAGCATGACTACAGCCCGGAGACACAGTCTCCGCCTGCAGTTGCCCATGCGTTTTCGGACAAATCACTTACTTAGAACACACATTTTATCCTCTGTAACGTAAGAGGATCGGGCCAAATCATTTCTGAATTTCTTTGCAGCACTGATTCTCACTCAGCGTAATCTTTGATTCCAAAGGACAGAGGTGGCCATGAGGAACGGAGGGAAGCAAAACAGAAAGACACAGCGCTCGCCACAATAACTGCGCGAAGCTGCCATGAAGACGAGAGCAGGGCTCTCTCCCGGGCACTGCAGCTGGAAGTGCCTGACGTGTCCCCGGATTTAGCAACCCCTCACCCCAGTTAGTGCACCTGGCCAAGCAAACAATCCTGCAGGGGAAGAAGGTCTTTCCCGACCCTCTTATTATCAGATCAAGTCCTAAAGCGTAAAAGGATAATCCTCTCCTAATCTACATAACTAGAGGCTCAGATTCAAAAATGTGGCAAGTTGAAGAAGGCAAGGGATTGCTGGTGACAGTGATTTTGCGTGTGCGTGTGTCTGTGCGTGTGTGTGTGTGTGCATGCGTGCACACACGCATGCGCACACAGGGAGGGTGTTGCTTTCTGAAGACGCCAAATAGGCAAATCCTTAAGTTTCACCCTGCATGATGCTGGTTTTGTGGTGTGAAGTGAATTACACACTTTATGTCACGTAGGCTGTATCTGGAATAACAAGTTTCAGCAAAGAAAAGATGCTCTACGTGAGTAGGCAAAGCAGGCCAGGAAAAATGCACGTTCTGCCCATACCTGCAAGCGTCTGATTCCGTGTGCGTGGGCTGGTGATCTCATCCAGGCCTCACACAACCCGGCAAGCACTCCGCACGGCGCTGCGGCTCCTCAGTGTCCACGAGAACGGAGTGTTCATACATGTGGGGCACTGAACACGGCCTGGACGTCGGCTGAGACCGGGAGTCCAGGCACGAGACCCTGATTCTGACCACTGTCACCAGGGAGGGCCCAACGCCGGAAGAAAGCCGTCCTTGTTTTCTTCAGGCCAACTGTCGTTTTTAGGCTATGTAGATATATTCTATTAGGGTTCAGCTAAATATATGTATCAGCCCTTGCTAAATACCACTGTTAACGGAATTAATCAGGAGGCCGTTAGGCCAAGGGAGCCGCAGCAAGCGAGTTCCCACACAAGCAAACTGAACCCTAAATTAGAGGGGTCACACCCCAGCCGCATGAAACTGAACTAATCAGGAACTACCGACTGACCTCCAACTGGGGACTTTCCACTTTAATCAAGTTTTTTTTTTTCTTTGTCTTGTATCGCTAAACACTTTGTAAAATTTACTCCTCTTATCCCTTTCTTGGGGCCCAAGCCCCCCGCGCCGTGGCACCGCGGTATTTATGAATCACGGCTCAAATAAACGCCTTAAAATTTAATGTGCCTAAACACATCCTTCCACCCCACACGCTCCGCTGTGTGTTGGGTTCCCCCAAGGAGCTGAGAGTCTGGTTAGCGAGACAGACCCTAAAAAGGACAACTGCGATACGGATAAGACATAGTTGAAGGATATCTCAAAGAGAAGAGGTAATTTAATCCTCACACAAGGTCAAAAGTCAAACCTAATAAGTGAAATAGATAGAACGCAGATATATACAGATACCGGATCTTTTCTTTGATATAAGCACCTGTAGAGGTAAAGGAGCTCTAGAATGTATGGTAGTTTTTGTAGAACGGGAAATATCCAAAAGGAATTTGGTGTGGGAACATCATGAGGGGAAGGAATAAATATGATTCGGAAAAAAAATAAAAGAGCATGTATATAGGGGGTGGGGAGGTGTGGGTGGGCAGGGATGTGGGTAAAAATGAGAACTGACCTGTGTCACGTATTGGTACAGATTGCCGATTGTTGTGCGTGATTGTGAGCTGTGTATATAACGTACCGGTCAGGTTTACTGAATAATGAAAATCAAAAGTCAAACCTAACATTTAATAGAAAAACGCCTAATCACTACTGGAACAAACTTCTGACCTATCGAGCCATCAAGAGTACGAAGGAAGCAGACAGGTGAGGCGAGGAAGGCCGCACTCGGGGCTGTCACCGAGCGGAGCTCGCCGGCTTCTCCGAGCCCCCGACCGCTGCCTGCTCTCAGCCGAGAGCTGCGCAGCCGGGCTCGGATCTGCGCGACAGACAACCGCAGAGCCCTTGAGAAGCGCGAGGCAGCGCGGGGGAGGCTCGCTCTGCACCTCTCACCGGAGCGAGCTGCGAGACACGGGGCAGCGCCGGCGCCTCACGACCGAGCCAGGGCAGCACCTTCGCTCTGTGGCTCCTTCCACGCACACCCAGTTCTGCTGCGGTGCGGTCAGGAAAAGTGAGGAGAGGCAAGAAGCTCTTCTCGGAGCTCAGGCCGTGGCTCGATATTTTGCCAACATTCTTTCTTAGATGAAGAATAATATACCAACTTCATATGCAGACAGAGTTTAAATCAGGGGGTTCTTTCATTCCTTCCTGCGTTTGACTATGCAGTGACACAGGGAAACGGGCGGCTGGTTTTCACAGCGCTCGTTGTCAGAGAAGGAAATACGACTTAGGTGGCTGCGATGGCTCCTGCTGCCTCTCTGAAAGCAGCTTATCTGGCTCAGACAGGGCCACCAGCATGGGGTGCCCTTCCCACACCAGCTGTCGAAGAGGTGTGTGTATGTTCTATACCAAACATCCGGTAGGAAGCAGGTTAGATCTAGCTTTTCCAAAGCAACAGGAAGTCAAGTTTTCTCGGTGTGAAGGAAGTACCACAGAAACTAGAACAACGTAGACAAAGCGTGGGCTGCCGGAATTAGCAGATCGGAGTTGTTTGCTCTTAATCAAATTATCTTTCCTAAGTCTCAGCTTGCTAACTTGAAAACGTGCAGAGCGGTCCCTAGCAGGTATTGTGGGGTACTCATATATGTTTAGTGATTGTCCGATAGCTGAAGAATGTAGCCACAGAATGATCATCATTATCTTTGATTTAATGATATAAACAATGGGTCATGTCTTCTTTTCCCAGCTAACTGGGGACCCAGGCTCTGGAGTGGGGACAAGGCGGGGCCGCCGGTGTGTCTGTGTCGGGGTCCCGTCACGGGCAGGCGCTGGAAGCAGAACCGAGAACGCATGAAAAGCTTGCTCACCTTTTTTTGGATATTTTAAGTCATTTTTGTTTGCAGCTTGGTTCAGTTCCTCCACATTTTGTACTTTAAGACGTTTTCTGGCCTTAGAAATGTGACTTTGAAGTAAACAGCAAATGAAAAAGAAAATTTTAACGAAGTGAAAAACTATCTCGAAAAAACTTTTCTTGTGAAGGGGCTCCAGCGTTGGCATCATGAAAGTGCCAGCTGCCAGTTTGTTTTATTATTACTTGGTTTAAATATATCTGTGGCTGAGGGGGAGGGGGGCAACTGACAGCAGTCTTGGCTTCCTGCGATGCTTTGATGCTGGTATCTCCCCGCTGACTGCGGGACTGACACGCTGTCTCTCAGCGCACGTTCTAAATAAAGCGCCCACGTTGAATATTATCTCCACCATTTACCGAGCGGCTGCTTCCTCATCGGGAAAACAGGGCTGATCTCACCTGCCTTCTCTGCCTCGCGGAGAGGTGGATACAGGAGTCTTTGAAACTGTTCATCACGTCTCACCTGCACCTCTCATGCAGCTCAACTTTGCAAAAGGCTGCAGTGTACCTCACAACATGGAGCCGCCCACGTAGTGGCACCGTTGGGTGAAACTGTCCGCGCACTACTGTGCACTCTTTCGCACTTGCCACTGGCTTGATGTCCAAAAATACAACTATGACTCAGATCCCTAAGGATGTACCATGATGCCCTAGAACTTGCTTTCTAATAAGCAGACTTACTCAATAAAGCTTTTCCCTTGAACTCCTGAGTCAGAGGGTAAAACTTGAGATCTGCGTCTTCCTTCCTTTTCATACTTTATGCACTGTTCTATAGCTACTTTCTCTCCCCTCTGACTTCTGTCTCCTAACAGGTTCATACACACACGCGGTGTACTTTGACCCTCCTCGCCCCCACCCCTTGCTCCACTCGTACCCCTGGTTGTGCATTAGGCAAAGCTTCGACATACATATATATTGCTCACTCTTCTGTCCCTCTTTTGCCTCTTATTCCCTTCCTCTTATCTAATAATAGTCTTCCTTCTACTTTCTCGTCATCTCTCTTAGATCCAATATATTAGGGAGAGACATACACACACACTATCTTCTCATTCAGAGTCTCCAACTACCGCTTCTTCTGCCTGAGACTCCTCCGGAGAGTGTGTCAAGGTATTTTACCCTCAGATAAGTCAGACGTCTGCTCGGACTCCTGCGGAAGGTTTTCCATCATGTGCAGAAGAGCTTTCACTTCTTCTGCTATGACTATTTCTTTGCTATATTCTTCCATGTTCTACTCAAACATACACAGGCCCTTGGGCTGGGGATTTAGCTCAAGTTGTACCAAGTGGTACCACACCTACCTTGGAAGCACAAGGACTGGAGTTCAATCCCCAGTACTCAAAAAAAAAAAATACACAGGCCCTTCTTCGCTTCTTAATTAAATACTTCTGTCACAAGGACAAACACTTGATTTACTTTATTCACAACTTTATGCCTACTGCCTAGAATAGTGTCACGATTCAAGTAGGACCTCAATAAATATTAACAATGAAAGCACTCAGATCTGGGCTTATTTCTTTTCTTGCACAAAACCAGATGATTTCTAAAATCACCACGAGCTTTAAAAACTCCTGGTTCCTTGCTTCAATTTGGGGTTCATTTTCTAGCTTTATTATGCAGAGAAAGACAATGTGACAGAACATAGCAGCATAAGAGTCAGTGAGTTGAACCAAATGGCAATATCTTGCCATAACTTTTAAGGACTGATCTCAAATTTCCTTCTGATAAACTTCTCATTCCATAGACTTTATGTAACGTGGAAAGTAACAAGTTTAATTAACGTCAGAGATACAGGTAACCTGGATTTATATAAACAAACAAACCAAGATCTAGGAGAAGGTTGGAGACTCAAAGAGTTGCTATTGCATCTACCAAGCACCTGTGCATTTGTAACCATGTGTTCAAGGATCTTCTCGAAACCATCTGTCTGAGGCCCTAATTTGTAGTTATTCTCCGGGCTCATCACTCCAACACAACACTTGCCCACAAATCATAAATTACTTCAGCTTCACAGATATTGAAATGGCTGAATTAATAAAATAACTTCACGTAAAAGTTGATCTGTTTAAGATGAGAAAGAAGATAGGGAGGAGAGACCTCTTTAAAGTGCTCATTCCGGCCATCCTTACAGGGCCTCCTCTTAGCATGAAGCATTTTAGAGTGATTTAGAGTGATTCTATTTTGCTAATGGACAAAAGAGATGGTACAACTCAATTTTACGAAGCCCGAGTCGAGTACGCACATATGACACAAGAGAATGTGCAGCTGTTCTCTGACCTGAAAGATGACTTCTGTGCCACTAGTGTCCGCAGGTCTGGAGTTCAGGAGGAACTTCTCACCTTGCAAGTTTGTCTGGCTTCCATCTTCTTAGCCACTCGGCATTCGGGGCCTTCTCGAGGGTCACAGTCTACGGGGCCCTGTGCATTTCTCTCCCTGGGCTTTCCTCATCTTCTCAGGACCCTCGTACAAGGTAAACAGTGACCTGCGAAGGGGTAGGACTGGGGATCCTGCAAATGGAAAAATGATAAGACAAACAGTTGCATGATATCAAATAAATATCTTCTTTGCATAACTTTCTCACACTACAACCTAAAATGTGTGCATAGAATGTTCCACATATCTGGTTTTGCTTTGGCAAGTTATAGGTGAGAAAAGTATTGACTAATGTATTTGTTACCCACATGAAAGCCAAGTTAAAACCTCAGGTTTATGAGGCATGTTGCTGAAAACTGAAAAGAAAAATCCACCAACACATATGAGCACCTGAGATTAGAATGTGCCAAACAGTGAGCTCAGCATTCCAACCTGTAGTTCTGAAAGACTATGTCAGGCAGAGGGGGAGCCATGAAATGTACAGTCAAAAGGCTGAATGAATTGTCCACGGAGGCTTCATTACTAACTCTGAGGTGCCACCTGGCATCTATCCAGACAGTCGAAGACTATGACATTAACATGTGGTGCTCTATGTGAATTTGAGCCTCTTACTTCCGCAGAAAGAAGTGGGAGGGTAAAACTAAACATTTCAATTTCTTCTGCAGTTTCTCTTGAAGCTCAGGAATAATGTTAGACGTAGATAAAGGATGCATTCAAAAATAAGAGCAAATTTTTTTAGCTCATTCATATATTGGTAATGATAAAAGTGTATCATTGGTTTTAGATCAAAAAGATTTAAACAACTGGGCAGAAGTAAGTTATTTCCTAATACCATTGAGAGTTATTAAATTTAAAGAAAATGGCCTTTCTGCTTTCTGTAACAGAGTAATCCAGTTGTCTTTTCCAATCGAGAAGAGCAACTTCTAAACATACCTAATGTATATCTGTGTCCAAGGTTTAGACTGCTTTTTGACAACACAGGATATAAATCCTGCTTAGGAAATAATTGCTTGGGCTGGTGCCAAGTTACCAGGTCATTCAAATCGATGCTGTGTGCTATTGCACACTTAAAATTATTTACGCCGCTCTTATCCCGGCTACAATCTGTTCTCTCTCACTAATGCAGCGGAGAGCAGTTCGCTCCGGAATACCAACGTCCTTCTGATTTCATTTTTGCTCCCACAGCTGTTGTGGTGAACGCACATTCTAGAAATAAAACCAAATAAAGCAGCACATGGAAGCTTTCCTAAAGCGGGTCGCAGAGTACACATCCAGGGAATTTTCACATTTCTGTTTCCGACGCTTTGTTCTCATTAACTTTCAAAGCTGGCTGGGCTGTTCTTCCTTCCCTGTCCCTTTCCTCCTTGGGAAGTGAGGCTGTGCTCTGAGGCTCATGTCCCCGTACCACCGCCCTCTGGGGTGGTCGTGGAAGGCAGGGGCGCTGACTGGCCAACCTAAAGGAGTCACCAGCTCCGGAAGACACCAAGCACCAGTGTTCGAGTCTCAGCTGTTTTATTATTAACCCTTTGTATGACTTGTCTACCTGAAAAACTGTTGAAAGGTCTTGATTTTATTTTTTTAAAGCAAGAGGTGTTTAAAACTGAGAAAAAAAATGACTGCAGATTTTGAATAAATATTGGAAAATTAAATAACCTCTCATTATTACAAGTTGTAGTTGAGATTTTCTCTGGCTTTTCTGGAGTCCCAGGTTAGGGATCTAGGGACTGTAAACATCTAGAGATTTGGACATGATCACCATGAGGGGCCAGTAGTCGGTCTTTAGGAATTCTTGTTTGTCTGCCCCAAATCTACTTCTTTTCTTCTTTTTCCAATAGCTTTCTGACTTCTTCACGTGTTTACCCCTTAAGGAGGACACAGTGAATACTGGTTATTCCAATCAAACTCCACGAACTGGTTTGGCACCGAGTGAGCCAGTTCTGGTGCAGCCGATGGGCCAATCTGCCCAGGAGGGTTTAAGAGACATTTCCTCAGTTCTAGATGGTGAGACATGAACACAGAAAGCCCCCATATTCCTGAGACTGCCCCATATTCCTGAGACTAACCCTTCTACCACAGTGCCCTGGGGGAGGGGAGGGAATAACCTCAGACCACCCTGGAAAATTTTAAGGTCAACGAGCTTCATGTAAGCATGAGGAACCTTTGTAAGAAAAAATAATTCACTTGGGTTCATCGGACTACTGTCTAACTCTACCATGCAAGACGTGACCAATCTCTGTGGGCGCAAAAGATGTAAGTGAAAACAGTATCACTCCAATTTCTGATAAGAAGACTCTGAGGATAAAAGGTTGCTCTGTTAAACGCAATGGCACTGAATGCATAGGACAGCACAGTTCTAGCTATACAAGCAGCTCCTCACTGGCAAGGCAGCCTGTTGCAACTCCAAGCATAAAAGCTGGACTAAACTGAGCTCCTGGGTTTACAAAGTCACAAGGGGAAAAGCACAGTCTCTGGAAAGCTGTCTTTCTGGAAAATGAAATGACAAAGCTACTACGTGCCAGTGATAGAGCAGTAGGACCATAAACCTGATGGAGATGAGACCGCGGAGTAGGAACCACACAAAGACACATCCCAGAGACACTCTGGTCTTCCTGGGTGCTTCAGAGGACACTGAGGATGGGGTCTCGAGGGTCTGGCCAGAGGTGTGTTTTTGCTAACTTTATTGCACCTTCTCACCACTGGGACAAGGGAAAACAGGATTTTTATTAAATGAACAGTCACTTTGGTTTTGGTTCGAGTAGGTTACTGGTGTGCAGGGAGAAACTCCCCAGTCACTTAGCAATCCACACATCATCTCTAATGGCATCTTGGTGAGTGTTCATTTTCATTTTTTAAATGGAATTCATTCATGATGCCCAAGCATAGCATCATGAATGAATACACATCAGGAGAAGACCGGCTATCCTTTTGAATTTCATGGAACGCTTTTAGGCTCTGAAATGCTACTTGTGAATGATTAGTGCTGTGAGTCGGACCTGGGCTGTCCAACAAAGGCTTGCATGGTGCAGGTCTGGTCCCCAAGACAGTGCTATTCAGAGAGGCTGTTTCAGAAAGTGACTGGTCATGAGGACTCTTTCACCTGTGGGCGCTCCCACAGGCAGAGCAAAGGTCTAATGGCAGTATTTAGAGGTCATGGAACTGAAGAGGTGGGGCTTTGCTGAAGGGATGGGGCACAGGGAGACGCCCTTGGGGACCTCTATATCCCGCCCTCAGTCCCTTCCTTTCTCCCTCCTTTCTGGCTGCCGTGCAACAACCAGTGACCAGTTCTTCCCTCCCACACCCTTCTCTCACGGTGTTTCTCCTTCATCATGGGCCCCAAATCAAGACAGCCAGCTGACCCTGGATGGGGACCTTTGAAACTGTGACCCAAGGATGCACTTCCGCCCCTCTGCTGACTTCTCAGGTATTTTGCCACAACAAAAGAGGCGACTAACAGTTAGTAAATCGAAGACTCACCCAAGCCCTTGCCCAAGTCGCTAACTTGTAGAATCTACAGAACGAAGCTGATAATTTCTAGGGTCTACAGACTGTTATAATGATAGTCTCTGTGGCAGGACCCAGCACCGGTATTCTTAACGAGGCCCCCAGCTGACTGTCATAGAGCTGACCCATGAAATGTGTTTTAAGGAAGTCTGCTCTGAGAATTCCATTTTAAAGTACAGATGTTATAAATAAAAACACGTAGCCCTGTTTTCCAAGAAAGCTTTGCATCTGAAATATTGTTCCACCGTTAGGAATGAGGTAGATACTGAATAGTTCCCTTGGGACCTACAAATAGTTCGTGAGTTGTGATTTAGCCACCCAAGAGCCATTGTGTTGTGGCCATTTTTCTTCCCAGAAGTTCCTTAAACCGAGTGAAAGGAATTTTTGCTCCAGACGAGGAAAGGGCAACATAACAAGAAACAAGGAGGTCGGTCCTCCCTTCCTATTTCCTCCCTTGCTGCTCCTGCCAGCCTAAGAGGGAGTGCAGCACTGTCATCCTTGAGACCAAGAGGCTAAGCGCTGGGCTATGATTTTTCTGAGAGCAGAGTTTGCTGCTCATCTTTGCGTTTTCAGGGCCCACCTGCGACAGCGTGGAGCTTGCTACATTGGACCAGGTAGGACCTTGCGAAGCATCTGTCCACTGTAATTGGATCCGGGCAGTTTCTGGTCTGAACTCAGAATGACACTTAGAAAGTGGCAAGCATATCCCACATCTTAGCTCCGCAAGGACAGAAACACTGATGTGTTTACTTGATTGTTTATCCCACCATTTTATAAGTAGGAAGTAAACAAATGTTTAGTAACAATGATTATATGGAAATACATATATATATAAATATTTATATATATACAGTGTTTGTGTATATATATAATATATACACACTGTGTATATATAAATATTATACAATTATATATTATATATAATATTAATATATAATATAAATTAATATATAATATATGTTAATATATAAATATAATATATATGGGCCGGAGGGTTAGCTCAGTGGTTCCGGCACCTGCCTCGCAAGCGCAAGGTCCTGAGTTCGATCCCCGGTAACCACATATAATGCTGGGCGTGGAGACATGCCCACCAACAATCAACACCGCATACCACAATGCCGGACGTGGTGGCTCACACCTGTCATCCCAGCACTCGGGAGGCTGAGACAGGAGGATTGCTGAGTTCGTGGCGGCTTGCCTGGGCACCATAGTGAGTTCAGGGCCAGCCTGAACTACAAAGCGAGACCCTGTCTCCAAAAGCAAAAAAAAAAAATAATAATATATATAATATATAATATATACCTTATATATATATTATATATATATATATATATATTGTTTTTCATGCACATGGATTTTCAAAGTGGGTGTTAGCAACAGAACTTTCCCTTTAAAGGCGAATTCATGCACATAGAGATGAGAAATAAAGTTGACTGAGGCGGATTGGAGACGCTTCCTTTTGTTTCACCGTCTTTCAAGATGAAAGAGCTCCGGAACCACCTCCTCTGAGCCTAGCTCAGAACCGCTGGTCTATGGAATCTGCACAAGGTCCTTAGGCATCTTTCTACACTTCCTGCTTTTATACTTATGGGCAAGTGCTGCGTAAAACTGACTTTTATAGTCAATCTTTTAGTAATAAGAAAAATATTTTATTAACAAGTGACATTAATTCTGAAGGTCTAGCCACAGTTTGTGCTTAACGTGCACTTTCTCTCTTTATAAAATCTCAAATTAAGCCAGGCTGGTGGTGCACGCCTGATTCCAGTGCTCCGAGGGGTAGAAGCAGAGGAATCTAGGTTTGAATCCATCCTCAGCAATTTAGTGACATAGCAAGACCATACTTCAAAACAGAAATAAATACAAAAAAGAAGGGTTGGAGATGTAATTCAATTCTGTGACCCTGATTCCATCCCCAATACCACAAAAAATAATAAATAATAATAAATACTAGGATATATCTATGAAGCATAATTTTTCTGAACTTTTAAATTTATCCTATAGGTTGCTTCTATCTATGATACCTTCTAGTTACTTATACAGAGTAGGGTACAGTTGCCCATCAGATTTCCACGAGCTCCCTTGGTAAGCTAATGGAAGTAAACATCATGGCACCCCTTACACTTGCCTATCCCACAGCCACCCACCGCCAGCCTCATCAGTGCCGCCGCAGGGCAGACCCACCAGGCCGTTGGGAGTGTTCCTCCCCCAGCTCGTGTGATCGGCTCGGAGGCCAGCATAGGATCTGGGGTTGCCAGCCGGGAGCTGGGAGGGAACATTCTCGCTCCTACTCTACTCCAGTCTGTGAGTGTGGGGGTTCAGGGGTGCTGTGACGGGGCTGCTTTTCATCCAGAAGAAAGATCAGCTGCGCCCTGGAGTGAAGAGAAGCAGGAAGAGACGAGCCGAGGAGAGACCTGAAGATACTGAGACTTTGGGATTCGGCCGTCACACCTTGGTCCACCTCGGACTTCGCTGAACATGAGCTAACGCATTCTGTTTTCTCTTAAAATGAACTAAACTTAATTATGCCACATATTTAAAAAACATTTAAAAAATGAAACAGTAACTGTATTCAAAATAACATGAGGTATTTATGAAATGATACATCACTGAACAAGCTCTCCTCTTCACTGTTCTCCCTCAGAAGAAATAAGTAATGTAGATATGAGATTTTACTACAGAACACTAAAACTTTTTAGTCAATAAAACTATCAATTATATGAAAGGGTTGCAGTCATAAGAAGTATGATATTTTATTTTGACAAATGTCACTGCATGTTCTGTCATATGTAACATTTTAAGCAAGAGGAATGAAAAGTAAAACTGGATGTTTATGTTTAACATGTTTAAGATGTAGCAGAATTTCCCTCAAACACTTTAACTTTTAAATTTACCTTCAGTGCAACAACAGTGACAATTAACATTTAATTTTACCATTTCACTGTCACCTCGAATGTGTTCAGCGCTTGCCAGACTAAGTGCAGATGTGTATTTCATCGGGTTATCCTCATGACCCCATAGCCAGCCAGGAAAATGGGACCAGCAACCTCCCCTCTGGGTTCTTACACCTCTGTGTCATTCTTACCCACAAAATAAAGCTGAGAACAATCAACAGAACACTGTTAAATGATGACGTGTGATAGCTAAGGCTGAATTATCAGGCGTTCCAGTCTCCGCTGCCTTCCCTCGGATCACTGAAGCTGGAGGAACAAGTTGCTGCGATGGGCAGATACTCGGGCAGCCCCCTGGAAAGTTCATGCAGAAGCAAAGCCTCCTGCTAACAGTCCACACTGACCATCATCGACTGAGTTAGCAGATCTCCCAGCTCTAGTGAAGCCTTAGAGAGCAAAGGCCCAGCAACAATATCCTGTGTGAAACCCTGTGGGAACCTAAACCTGTACTTTACCTGCTCCAAATTCTTAACCCTGAGAAATCCAGGAAATAACTGTTTCGTGTTTTTCGTTTGTTTGTGTGTGTGTGTGTGTTTGCTTTTCTCCCCGGTCACTAAATTTTGGGGAATTTGTTAGGCAGCAAAGGTGAGTTAATCCAATTTGTTCTATTGCTATCTCCATTTTATGAGTGAAGAAATTAACTCTCAGGGAAGCTAGAAAATGAGCTAAAGATCACACAGAAAATAAATGAAAGAATTTAGATTAAGCCTGAAAACTATTAGATGCCAAAGCCCCTGGTTATGCAGACTATACCTATTCAAGAGTGGAAAAATAAAAATCATTCTTAAAGGATTCCAGATCATCCAACAGCAATTGTATCACATATTGTCTTTGTCCCACTAAACTTGGGGAAGTAAAAAGCAAACAGTGATACTTCATTTTTATAGTTAGAAAACATAATTTCATATGTTACAGCTGGACAAAAATATCTCCACAGAAAATGCCTTTTTGTCCCGTGATGTACGGGGGCTGTGACATCCTTTATGGTTTAAACAAGACTTTGATGTAGAAGCGAAGTGCCTCATATATAGCGATCCTGAGTAAGCTTTAAGTCATAGACATTTTATGTGCTAAATTCATAAATATCTGTGAAATTTTGAAGGAAGTAGGAAGAATGACATAATTAACAGATGAGAAGGAAACATACGTGTGTGTTTATATACTATGGTAAATAGCTGTGTGTAAATATATATGTGGCTCTGCTCAGTCTTGTTCTTTCCTACACCCTCTATCACTGCACTTCCTAGATTTTTGCCAGAGCAAGTACTATAAATAAGGGGGCACCCACGTGGCACCCTCTTACCTACAAGTCCTAGATGTTCTTTGGACACACACCACACCAGCAGCGGCTGCACAAAAACCACCACCCTGCACTACAGCAACAGTGCAGATTTGGGTATATTTGTGTGCTGCCGTGCACAGTTTAGCATCTTCTGTCCAACCATATTTTCACATATCTGCAGTGAGTTCTGCTGAATAAACTCATCCCTCTTTCTCCTTCTCCTTGGCACAACTGCTGGTTGAGAGGGTCACCTTGCTGTGCAATCTAGTCTTCACACTTCCAGGTAAGAAACAGAGTTTTCCTTGCATAGAAGTCCACAACGTACATTGTGAGTGCTCCCTGAGTAAAACTTTTTACTGTGACCTTCGGTATGAAATATATTTTATGGACATGGTAAAATATTAACTGTGCAATGGTAACTACAATGCTGCACTACAGAGTGGATCTCCAGGGCTTACTGATCATGCATAATGAAGCCTTCATGCCGTTCAGCTAACGCCTACTGTTTTGTTTTCCCTCAGCCCCTGGTGACCACTACGGTACTCTCCACTTTCATAAATTTAATTAGAGTCCTCATGTACACAATATCGTGTAGTATGTGTTCTTCCATGTCAGTATTTTTTACTAATCAGCATGTCCTCCAGGTCCAATCAGGTGGAGATGGCAGACTTTTCTGAAAAGGCAGACTCTTCTTTCTTTAAGGGTAAACAGTGCTTCTTTGTATGTGTATACGCATTTTATTATCTATTCACCCATCAACGTGTTTTTAGTTTGCTTCTGTGTCTTGGCTACTGTCAATACTGACCAGTGCAAGAGTACACATACCTCTTCAAAATCCTGATTTCTGTTCCTTTGGAAAGATCTCAAGTGGAATATTATAAAAGCAAATGTTTTCCAGTTACAGAATAGCTGTAAAATGCATAGCATTGCTTTCTATTATTGCTTTCTATAAGTCTCATAACTTGTGTCACAGAAAGGAACAGAAAAGTACAAAAGAGAATAAGATCATAGAGCTAACGGCAGGAGAATTCCTCTCATACAGATCATTTATGTCATCACTGAAATTCAGTATATGCTTGCTAATTAATCTAACCTAGTTTTCAATTCTGAGTCAGGTATCCCATTCCCATCTTAGGGATAAACTCCGAGAAATTTAAACCTGCCGGCCCACATCACATAAATGGCAAGTGGTAACATGAGGCACATTTGTAGCCAAACGTTATGATTTTTATACACCACCAAAACTACAAGTTGTGTGATCACACAAGCTTGGTGAATAAAGGGCTGAACAGCACTGAGAGGGCTGATTCTCGGCCGGATTTCCCTGAGTCATTAAGCTGATGATGTCGCTTGGTGTCATCTAAAATGGTAAGAGAGGAAGTGGAAATTGTAACTAAGTTTTAAAAAGAGTGCCTCTTGGAATCAGTGTCCAGTGAATTCACTCTGGGAAATAAACAGTGCACTGAACTAAGTGGCTTCCAAAAAGGAAAGGATTTGATCGATCTAGAACCGCTACGATGACACGGTCACAGTCTGCCGGAATCCGGTTCGGGCCAGGTGGCGGGTAACACATCAAACACACGAGGTGATTCTGAGCACAAGGAAGGAGTCTATTGATTTTCTCTGGCTGCTTGACAGCCTGAGCCCACGGGTGACGCAGGGCTCCAAATCCCATCAATGCCACAGAAACTTTCCACAGACTATATCTGCCTCCTGTGCTCCAGTATATGGTTCAGCCCTTCTTGGGCCTACACATTGACTATGATCTCAGATAACATGCTGCTACGATCTATTCCTAACTGAAGAAAGGGCCTTACTGAGAAAAATGAAAGAGTGGATATCTGTCGAAATAATCTCCTATCTGGTGCATGTTTGTCTGTTTGAAAGATAATTTTGTTAAATGTATAGTTTTATTATCATAATTATTTTTAAAGAAACTTAATATTTTATAACTATTTCTGCTGAGAATTCTGGTAAGATATTTAAACAATGAAAAAGCACATAAAATAAAAACTATTATAATTGTGTCTTTTCCAAAGTCAGCTACTGAAGCTTCTGGGAAACTGTTTTAAATGTACCTATTTAAGAAATACTCTGCACAGCCTTTTGTGCCTAGTGTTTTGAAGATCTCCTTAATGAATATCTTTTTCATCTAACAATTCTGATCTAAAAGAAAAAAAAATATTCTATTAGACCAACTGAAATGGCCTTTTAAAGAACTACAGCTGTATTAACTGATGTATCATATGTTCTAACTATTCTATAACACTGACATATAATCTTCAGGAAAACAGGATGATGGGTGATTGTGTGTGTGTGTGTGTGTGTGTGCACACATGTGTGTGTATGTTGTTTAATACAGTAATCAAGAGTCACATGTGACCAGCTGATGAAATGTACTATACATAAAAATTACACCTGGGATTTTGAAAACCTACAATGGAAAGCAATAAAACATCTCAATATTAAATTGGTTACATATTGAAATTGTACTATTTTGGATAAGTAGGATTAAATCAAATATATTATTAAATTAATATCACTTTTTTCACTTTTCAGTGTGGCTAGTAGAAAACTTAATATGCAGGTTCACTTATGTTTATGTTGAAAAGTATAACAGTGACAAGAAGATCTAAATAAGTAAACATCAGAAATAATGTTAATAATCAGAAATAATATTCTCTAAAATAGATATTAAGCTTACAGTGATACCCCACCCCAATTTTTTTTCCTGGGAAAAATTTTCCAGGGATCAAACTCAGGACCTTGTGCTTACAAGACAGGTGTGGTGCCTCTGAGCTAAATCCCCAGCCCTGTGATCCAAAATTTTTAAGTGGTTAGCTTCAATATGGCTCTTAAAAATGAACTGTTTTTATTTACCCCCAAAGATTATCACCTCATCTGAGAAGCCATGTGACATAGTGGAAAAAAAGCTTATCATTTGTGTGTAAGTTCTGAATTCAAGTATTAACCATGGACATGCAATTTAACCTTAATTTCCTCACCTGTAAACTAAGAATTATGTTAGTCAGCTGTCAGTTCAGCAGTACCCAAGTGAGAAAGAAGATAAGCATATAATGAATTATTTAGTAGCTGGACTGGGGATTTAGCTTGGTGATTTCAGTGCCTGTCTTGCAAGCTCAAAGTCTAGAGTTCATTCCCTGTGCAAAAAGCAAAAAAAAAAAGTGAAGCATCCTTTAAGATTGCTCAAATAGGTATATTTTTAAAAAGTACTAAGACTATTATTACAATTTTAACTTAGGACCCCCTTAGGAAACCATGGTCTACCACAGTGCTATCCTTCTTTTACACACCTCAGCTATATCTTACAAATGAGGAAAATGAAGCTGAACATAAACCAGTGACGTTAATCCAATAATAACCATTCAGTTAAGAGTACGTTTAATATCACAATCTAAGCTTGATTTATCCATTTGTTCAGGGAACACCTAAATGGAGTGCCATTCATGCATATCTTTAATCCAAAAATACTGAGCATCTATTAGGAAACAGGAATATGAAAGATTCTGAAGATAACAATGGCTAACGTTCATCGATGACATACTAAAACAGGGCCCGGTGTGTAACTTATCTCACTTCCTGCAGTAATCCTGTGAAGAGATTCTCTTTGCAAAGTGGAACGCTACGCTCTGGGAGGGGGGGTAACTGCTCAGTGTCACACAGCTGGGAAAAGACGCTCAGATCTGACCTGTGCTCCTCAACTCACAAGGTTTCACTGTCAGTGTTTGTGCTTCTTTTCCAAGGGGACTTAAAAGCTGTTAGGGAGAGCAGCCAGACAGACAGACAAGCAGAAGAGCGCGGCGTGGTTCTTTCCATAGCACAGAAACGCACAAGGTTCTTTATTTTATCTTTTTTTTTTTTTTTTTTTTTTTTGAGACAGGGTCTCGCTTTGTAGTTCAGGCTGGCCCTGAGCTCACTATGTAGCCCAGGCAAGCCTCAAACTCAGCAATCCTCCTGTCTCTGCCTCCTGAGTGCTGCAATGACAGGTGTGAGCCACCGCGCCTGGGAGGTACAAGGTTCTTAAAGGGCCGAGAGAGCCCGGAGCGTGCTGTGCTTCTCCAAGCGTCCCGGCCCAGTAAGTGGCGTCAGCACACCGGTGTCACGTGTGAGGCTGACAGTGGCTGAGTCACCGCCTCACGTGCTCGTCAAGTCTCCGCCTGCTGTGTGTCCTTTGCTGCTGTCTTACTTCTCCCTTCGCGTTATCACTGCTGTCGTGGGTTTCCTGCCTCCAAACCACAGCCAGGACCGTGCCTAGGTGGTTGAAATCCTTGCTAATGAGCTGTGGGTGATCTTTCACCCTCTCCACGCAGACTTCTCTCCACCAAGCAGTAAGAACAAGCTTTCTACATTGTAAATCTGATGGTGATTGACCCCTGAGTAAATGGCCTTATATTAAGCTTAGAATAAAAGCTACCATGTGTACGTGGCCTACTGGACCATTTTCTTCCCCAGGTTCCCATTCATATCACTTGCCCTCACTCACTCTGCTGTGGCCACACGGTCTTCCTTCGGGTTCCCAGAGTAAGCCAAGCTTTGCCGCTCCTCAGACCTTCACCTCGGTCGCTAACTAGCGTGCCCTGACTTTGGCTTTTTTATATGGCCCTCTCTTATTTTTCTTGTGTTTTCAACTTGAATGTTAGACCTCAAGGTGAGTCTCTCCTGCCTCCTATCCACACAGCATTACTGTTACAATGAAAATACATACTTCTTTTTTTAATGACATGTCGATTGAATTCTCTAGGCTGCAAATTCCATGACTGTGTAGGAATCACGGGACTCTCGCTGCTCTCTATACCCAACATTCATGCGTTACTTAGTCCTGGGTCTGGTATACAATAGACATCCATCAAATGTTTGCAGACTAAGTAAATGATAATTCATATCCGAAGGACAGTGGAGAAGTCCCCAAAACATGTATCAAGCATTCTCACTTTTTCATTTTTATTGGCTACATTTCTTCTCTTTTCATGTTCCTGGCTACAAAAATTATACGTGGCTCATCATGCAGTTTTCTAGAATTGGAAAAGGCAATGTGCAATACTTGTAAGGCTCACAGTTTGGGTGATTCGACTTCTATATAGTCCTGCAGCCATGCATTATGGATGGTTCTCTTAAGTAAAAACTGCCAGAGAAATGAATCGATATGGGCTGGAAGCATACTGCCTCCATCCAGACACAGCTGCCTCCCTGGCTCTGTTCAAGTCGAACTCCTTGGCCACCTAATTCAATCCATCCTTTTCTGAGAGACTAGCACAGTAGATGGTGTTTAATAAGACACACAGTTCTCTCCCAGAAGCAAACAGGACCTGAGTGTCGGAGCTGGATTTTTCCCCACTACATTTGTTTACTCTGAATCTAGGAGTTCCATGTTTACCTGTTGCCCAAACTCTAGCACTGTAAAAAGCTAGAGATGTTGATTGCTATTGTTTAACAACACGTACCCCTGGGTGTCTCTCTTCCAGGATAAGCGGGCAGGGACTGGAAGGAATGGAAGGAAGTCTAACACTTGTTTAAGAGATTTGCTAAATACTTGATGCAGAGTTTCTGTCATCTTTCAAGAGGAAGCCTGCCAGGGAAAGACGGTCATTTCCAGTTAACACCCACCTTGTGTTAACAGATGAGTTCACCGAAAGTCACCCAAATGATACAAAATGGATCTGGAATTTGAAATCATGTCTGTCTTCCTCTGAAACACACACTCCCTAAGAAGAAGAAAGTCTAACTCAAGTTCATTTTGAAATCTCTGATTATTAAACTGAGTTCCAGTGTTGGTTAAAGAGAAAGTAAAATTGTGGCCTGAAGTGCTATTTCTAGAAGATCTGAGTCCAAGTTTTTCTTCATCAGGGAATGAAATAAATCAGCTCAGTTTTAAGATGGAAGGTAGCGTGAAAGAAGCAGGACACAGTTTGCCTGATTCACTCAGGGCTTGCTGTCCTCCTGGGGTCTTGAAGAATCCCGAATTGCCAGGCGCAGCGGGTGACCACGAGAGCGCCGTGGCTGAGGACGCCACGCGGGACAGCGGTGGCTCAGGCCTGGGCACACTTTTCACACTTGGGGCAAGTTCCTTAACAGATGAGATGTTGTGCTATGCTTTTGGAGCCTACTACATGATGTCTTAGCTCTGGGGAGAGTGAGACAGTCACTCAGCAAGGTCTTTCACAAAGGATGCTTCTTGGTCTCACCAGACCTATGACAGCATGAAAACGAGATAGAAATGTTCTCTCCACACACAAAAAAAAATGATTTTGGGCACTGACTCCTGTGGATAGTGGGTATTCAAAACGAATCGAGTGCTGAAGCCAGACTGCGCCCAGATACAAACCCGCTCCTACACTGCTACGATTTAGCATGGGATTTGTGATCTCAGAGACCCATGGTGAAATACAGTCCCCATGACACGATATGAAGAAGTGTAAGTAAGTGGGGCTTTTAAGAAGTGATTAGAGCTCTGCGAGTGTAAGTAGATTAATCCACTCATGGGATTAATGTGTTATCTCATGAGTGTGTCTGTTGTAACAGTCATCTTGTGGATAGGTCTCGGGTGTTCCGATCCTTGCCATGTGGTACCTGTGCCAGCTGGGTACTCTGCCAGCACCAAGGCCATCACCCGATAGAACCTCTTGACCTTGGACCAGAACCATGTGTCAAAATGAAACACTTTTCTTTAGAATTTACCCAGTCGGTGATCTTATGTTATCAGCAAGAGAAAACGAACTAAAATATACACACTACGTATAGGATCCTACTCCAATTATTTTTCTCAGACTCAGATTCGGCACCTGTGAAATGAGGGTGACAGGCAGCTCCTGTCGCTGTGGTAAAAGTCACGTGACATACGGAGGGGAGGAAGCGGATGCAGAGAACATAACAGGTCAGCGTCCATCGCCTTCCTTCTTACCTGGGTAAAACCCGCCTTCACACTGGACTCAGGTTCCTTGTGCGACATCCCCACCCCTCATGACAAGCCCTGAGACTTCGAGCACTTTGAGTCAAGTCCCCACACCCGGGCTACAGCACAGAGTACGGCCCGGCCCGCTCGTCACGCCCGTCCTCCACGGGGAGAAGCCCTTCCAGGCCGAGGGTCTGAGCTTCCACGCGGCTCCTGGCTCTCCTGGTTCTTTTTTTTTTTTTTTTTTTTTTTTTTTTTT
>PVIC010005900.1:30028-56160 GCA_004025085.1 Thryonomys swinderianus | reverse complement strand
TGGGCAAACTGTGACTAACCAATGGGTAAATGACAAGCATAGTTACTTCAGCAACTCTTTGATTGAATAGGTCTAATGAGAAATCCAGCCCTAGAGGGTCTTGCTTGTCAGGAGACTCCTCCAGGTGGTTCAAGGTCCTGCCCCTTATCTGGGGATTTTGTAATTACTGTCTTCCAGGGAGGGGCTGGATCCAGACTTTGACCTTCCACCAGGGAAGAGAATGAGGCCCGCAGTTTCTCACTGATGGTGTTGACCTTCAGAAGGATCCTCTTTTTGCAAGTCTTTCAAGGGCCGGCCCTCTCTATCTGCCTACATATGTCTAGCTGGCTTTTCTACCTATAATATTCCCCCCTCTGAAGAGGTACCCGAACTGCTGTGAAGGGTAAATGGGCAAAAACCGATCTAATTTCTTCAAGCTGGAGAGGGGCGTAGTTGTAACAGCAGTCAGGGTCACTCTACAGAGGTTCTATCTAAAGGCCCTTGATAGACTCTACGGGTTGTCATCTTAGGTAGGCATACTGCCTTGAGTCTCTTTGCCTGTGACTCCTTTCACTAAAGTATGACGGCTGGAAGGGAGGCCAGGATTGGAGAGAAGGACCGAGAGAGAGGCACCAGTGTCCAGCAGCAGGCTTACTTCTTTTCCCTCTATGGTTATAACTACCCGGGGCTCCTCCATGGAGATGACAGTCTGGCCAGAGGGAGAGTGTAGCGAGTGCCCCGGGCCCCTTCAGTCCAGCTGGACCAGGTGATGAGAGGGGTTTGAACCTTGGGGCCTTCGCCTCAAGGGGCAGTCCGCTCTCCAGTGGTCACCTTTGCAGTCGGGGCACGGTCCAGGGGGCCTCCTGTTGCAGTCCCTCCTGAGGTGGCCTGGTTCTTTGCAGCGGTAGCAGGCAAGCTGAGTTGTTGAATTCTTCTTGGAACCCCTAGAGTTAGACCCAGAGTTTATTTCTCTGAGAGCTGCGGCAAATGCTGAAGTCTTCTCTCGATCTCTTTGTCTCCTGTCCTTGGCTCCTTCCTGCTCCCTATTATAAAAGGTTGAGGAGGCAATTTTCATTAAAGTCTCAAGTGAACTATCTGGACCAGAAGCCATTTTTTGTAACTTTCTTCTAATATCTGGGGCTGACTGAGTAATAAACTTATCTTTAAGAACAATTTGTCCCTCTTATCGAGTCGGGAGCTAGTGATGTATATCTTATTAGGGCCTCTCGTAAACGATCTAGGAAAACTGAGGGGTGCTCTTTTTCTTCCTGTTGGATAGTTGATAATTTAAAATAATTGACTGGCTTATTTTTGCTCCTTCTTAAGCTTTCAATAATGCAGTACAATAGGTGCTTTCTATACCAGTCTCGTACCTGATTGCCAGGCCAGTGAGGGTCCTGTGTAGAGACAACTTGTGCTCCATTAGGGATTTCTAGCTCTCCTTGCTGCCTTTCAGCGGATGGTTTATGATGTACTATGTGATATTCATCTCCAACCTTAATGGCAGCCTGTGTTGCAGCTTGTATCTCACCAGAAGTAAGTGTCTGATTTAGAATTGGCATCACATCCTTCCAGCCTAATTCAAAAATTTGAGCAAGTCGTCTAAAATTCTCAATGTACTTGTTTGTATCTTCTGAGAACTTTTCTAAGTCTTGCTCAATTTGTTTTAGGTTGCGAAGAAAAAAAGGTACGGGGACACTGCCACGTCCAAAAACATTGTCTACTTCTTATAAGGGGTATTGTCCTAGAGGAGCTTGAGATAAGGATGGATACAGCCCAGTGGAGGGTTGTATTGTGACTGGCTTACTCTCAAGCCCTGAAGGATAAGGAGGAGGGGTCTCAGGCTCCACAGGACAAGTAGGAACAACTTTTGTCTCAGTAGGTAGAGATTCAGTAGCTGTTATTTTAGAAATTTCTACCTCAGTAGGTGGTATCTTAACTAGAGTATCCTTAGAAACTTTGCCCTCAGATTCTAAAAGATGAGGGTGGGAAGCCTCACTGATAGGGGATGGAACTGTCTGGATTTCTTGAGGCTCACATTTACATTTTGAACACAAATAGGAGTTATTTCTTAATGCAGAGAAGATCTCAACATATGGTACTTCTGTCCATTTTCCCTTTTCTTTACAGTATAATCTTAGTTGTGAAATAGTATCATAATTAATACTTCCCTCTTCTTTCCATCTTGGCTCTAGGGGGTAAGTAGGCCACACATGAGTGCAGAGAAATATTAAGCTGCTCTTCTTCAGCAAGTGAGGATCGAACATTTTCCAGTATTTAAGAACACATTCCAAGGGAGTAAGGGACTTGGATGTGGAATTCCCCGTCTCCATGAAGTTGTCTCGGTGGGACCTCCAATATGACGCAGGAGAGTTAAGGCCTAACTCCCCAGCTGAAACGCAAGTTCGTGTTCTCTAAAAATCGAAGAATGAATTTTAGGAACGACGGAGGTTTGAGTAGGAAAATTTTATTGAGAGAGAAAGCTTCTGCCTTAAGAGAGACAGAAGGGGGGCCCGGAAAGTGGGTAACCCCAAGCTGGTTATTTTTACACAAGGCAAATTTCCATAATGTAGGAGAGTGAAGTGGGGGGGAGGGGGAGTAAGTGGGCAGTGCGGGTGGAGGGCACCACTTGGGCCGCTGCTGCCACGCTTCCTGCTCTGGTTCCCCTGGCCTGGGAGGAGTGGCGTGCAGTGGAGGAACGATGTTTCCAGTCTCTGGAATGCTCTCTCCTGGATGCTGCTCTCTCCATGACCCTGGAGGTGTCAGAGTTCTTAGTTGTCTCCAGTGGATGCTGAGAGGCGGCCCAGAGGTCTCCCTGGTGCCCCTTGCTGTCACCCCCAGGCTCCGCTGATCTTCTCTGGGCAGCTGTGTTTCCTGAGCACTTCGGGGGGCTCCCCTAGTGTGTCCTGCCCTTGGGGAAGTTGTAGTAGAGGCACCTAGCTGGTAGTCTGCTGGCCAGGGAAGCTGTCTGACGGCCATTCTCTGATAGATTCTGGCACCGGTCACCTCTTTGGAGAGGTGCTTCACTAGAAACTCGGTGCTGGTGAGGTGCACAGAGGGGGCCAAGAAGCCACTCTCAGGCTCTCGTGTGCAGACGTGGGGATGGATCCACATCTCTACTATTCCAGGCTCTCCTTGCTGAAGGACGGCCAGGAAGTGGAGCTGCAGAGGCTGTGTATTTCGGGTAGTCTTAACCCTGTTTGTACAGTGGGCTCAGGTTATATTCTGGGCCCCGAAGCAAGCATTTCAGTGGAGGATGCTCTTAATGTTTCTGAACTTCACTCTAACAGACTTGCACTGAAGACAGTACTGGAGGCCCAAGGAGAATATGTTTATTTTGGAATTTCATAAGTTTAGTAACCTTAACAAGCTCAGTGAGCTTGAAAGTAACAATTACACTTTTATAAGTCCCATACAGCCCCCTTTTGTAATGACCCGAGGAAACACTTACGGGTCCACTGATTCATCTCCTGGGGACCATCAGTTTTCCACTGGTCTCTGGCCAGTCTTTTTTGGACAGTTTCTCTTCTATGCATTTAGAAAAATAACACTTGTAGACATTTTCTAAAAATAATACTCATGCTTTGTAGAAAATTTGAACAAATAGTAAAAAATATAGAGAAACTAATGCCCAGGTACAGTCACCTCAGACATTTTTGTGCACACACAGTCTTGTGCTTTCTTTCAGTGTGTAGATGAAGGGAGTTTAAAAACTAAGTTGGGATCATCATATACTTTATTTCTCATGTAACAGCATAGTATTGTATGTAGGGTTTTTTTTTTTTTTTTTTTTTGAGACAGGGTCTCGCTTTGTAGTTCAGGCTGGCTCTGAGCTCACTATGTAGTCCAGGCAAGCCTCGAACTCAGCAATCCTCCTGTCTCTGCCTCCCGGGTGCTGGGATTACAGGCGTGAGCCACCACGCCCGGTGTAGGATTTTTTTTTAGAAAGTGAAAACCCGATTACTTGCTGTCATACTAATTAGTCTCTTGCAAAGATTAGCTTTGGTGAAACGTCTGAATAATTTAAACACTCATTATGTTTTGCTGACTTTTAAAAAGTTGTCCAGTGTAATCTTTTTTGGGGGGGAAGTTTTTCAGAAAGATATTTGTTTTCCTGTAGTTTTTTTTTTTTTTTTTTTGAGATAGTGTCTCTCGCCTTGTAGTTCAGGCTGGCCCAGAGCTCATTATGCAGCCCAGGCAAACCTCAAACTCAGCAATCCTCCTGTCTCTGCCTCCGGAGTACTGGGATGACAGGGCTGAGCCACATGCCCGGCATTGTGGTATTATGTGGTACTGATTGTTGGTGGGTATGAGTCACCATGCCCAGTATTGTTGTATGTGGTTACTGGGGATGAACCAGGGATCTTGCACTTGCTAGGCAGGCCCTGGAACCACTGAGCTAAATCTCCAGTCCTGGCCTTAAGTTTTTTTCTCCTTTAATGAGTTTATTGGTACATTTTAGGTATACATTATGATTACATTCATCATTGAGAAATTGTATCTGTACGTGGTATATCTTGATTCTCATTTTTTCCCATTCCCTTACCCTCCATACAATCCCCTTCCTCCTATATGCATAAGCTTTGTTTCTGTTTTTTGTTTTTACCATTACATTTTTTCTTTCCCTTCTTTGCTTTCCCCTGCCCCCCTCATTTCCCCCTTCCTTTTGAACATTTTCTTCCTATTTCACAATATCTATCATACATTTTGGACCTCATTTACACCTTCAGTTTCTCACACTAGAGAAGCAATACAGTATTTACACATCTGTGTACTATTTATTTCACTTACGAGTATAGCCTCAAGGTGCATCCATTTAAGTATAAATATCTAATTTATTATTCTTTATGGCTGAGTAGCACTCCATTTTATGTTTTTTTAAGAAAACTCCCATTTTCCTTATCCAGTTGTATGGCTTTAAGTTAATAAAATAATTAGTTATTAGAGTAGATATTAGAGCCGGGCGTGGTGGCTCACGCCTATAATCCCAGCACTCAGGAGGCAGAGACAGGTGGATTGCTGAGTTCAAGGTTTGCCTGGGCTACATAGTGAGCTCAGAGCCAGCGTGAACTATAAAGTGAGACCCTGTCTCAAAAAAAAAAAAAAAGATATAGAGTAGGTATTAGAATTGAATAAAGAAAACCTTTCAACGTAGGAATTTTCAAATGTGCCTGAAAGAAAACCAGTGTGATGATTCATCATGTATCATCCCAGCTACTGCGGGCATCAGATCATAGCCAGTCTTCTCGTGCCTGTCTCCCCGGAGAGCATATCATAAATAACATCATGGCGTGTAACACTTGTCAGTCTTGGGCCCCTCACATTTCCTGTTAAATACATTCTCATCTGTCTGCTTTGAGTTGAATTTCACCCTTTTGTATTGGATGAAGTTAATTTAGTGATGGTCTACCTTAAATTCCTAATATATAGCGAACTTTAAGATTACTAGAAAATTTTTTTTTTTTTTTTTTGAGACAGGGTCTCACTTTGTAGTTCAGGCTGGCTCTGAGCTCACTTTGTAGCCTAGGCAAGCCTCGAACTCAGCAATCCTCCTGTCTTTGCCTCCCGAGTGCTGGGATTACAGGCGTGAGCCACCACGCCCGGCGATTACTAGAAATTTTATGCTGATGTGTATTTAAAGTACTGTAGTGGCTTCTACACTCCCCCATTGTGGCCGTATTTGCAACACAGCATTTGATCCCAGTGGTTCCAGATGCAGGACTGGCTGCTCACTGCCCCAAATGCCCAATGAAGAGAAAGGTGACTTATTTGAAAAGGCACTGGACAGAGAAGATGGAGGACCATTGTGTGGAGCCCATCTGGCCTGGAGGCTGACTTCAGGGTGTTTTATTCAGAAGCTGGCAGCTACAGCCTGGTGGGCATATAGATGTGATCCTTATCCTCTGATCCAGAGCGCTTTTCTGTTCTGTAGCTCTCAAGAACAATATCAGTTCCTGACGTATTACCAGTGTGCAGGCTGAGGGGCAGTTGTTCTGCGGCCCTTTCACTGGCCCTCCGACCCACGGTAAAGAGAGAAAGCATCGTTCCTCTGATCAAGGAGATTGAGGGGCAGGCGAGGTTAAGGGGGAGCCTGTGTGTGAGGTCTGGTCTCAGTGGTTGGCCTCCCCAGCTCTGCTGCTGGCTTTGTCAGCTGTTCTCAGGACTCTGAGTGTATTTCCAAGGACACACAGGTGGAGTACACCTTATCCAAAGTGCTTTTGCTCTGGTCAGCTTCTTTGTTGCTGGGACTAAATACCTGGCACTCACCGATGAGAGCAGCAGAGGTTTATTGTGGCTCACAGTTTCCGAGGTCTCAGTCTGTGGTCGGCTGAAGCCGAGCAGGAACAGCATGGTGGAAAAAACTGAGTGTGTATGTGTGCGTGTGTGTGCGCATAGAGACAGGGACTGGAGATAGTTCTCAAGTCACACCTGCATGAGCCTCTCAGACACACCTGGAAGTGTGTTGCATGAATCTCCCAGCCACCTCTCCATCCACTCCACCTGACAGTCAAGATGAACCCCCAGTTTGGGATCAGAAATGTTTCAGATTTAGATTGTAGAGCATTTGTGGATGTGTGATGAGGTATCTTTGCATAAGGCCCAAGCCTACGCATAAGATTTATGTCTCATGTCCATCTTACACAAATGGCCTGAAGATAACTTTGTATAATATTTTAAATAACTTTGTTCATTGTGACTACAGGTTAGGTGTAGGATTTTCCACTTGTGGGATCATACTTGCGCAAAAACACTGAATTTTATTTTTTTTGAGACAAGGTCTCACTTTCTAGTTCAGGCTGGCTCTGAACTCACTGTATAGCCCAGGCAAGCCTTGAACTCAGCACTTCTCCTGCCTCTGCCTCCTAAGGGCTGGGAATACAGGTGTGAGCCACCACAGCTGGCATTGTGGTATGTGGTACCGGCATTGAACTCAGGATGTTGTACTTGTCAGGCAGATGCTATTACCACTGAGCTAAATCCTCTGCCCCAACATTGTGAATTTTAGAGCATTTCAGTTAGTATTTTCTATAGTTGAATACAGATGTGATCTGGTACGTTCAGGGAGTATGGCCATAGATTCATCCTATATGCAGGGATGAATAGCATTTAAAAAACTTTTTAAAAAATAAGCTCTAAGATGTACTGGTTTGAAAACATTTTTTTTTTTGAGACAGGGTCTCACTTTGTAGTTCAGGCTGGCTCTGAGCTCACTATGTAGCCTAGGCAAGCTTCGAACTCAGCAATCCTCCTGTCTCTGCCTCCTGAGTGCTGGGATTACAGGCGTGAGCTACCACGCTCGGCTGAAAACACTTTTTTTTTTTCCCCTGGGAGCTTTTGGTAAATGAGCTGTAGGATAGGATATAATCTTGTTAAATAAATATTGTCCTTCAAAGCAGTTGGTAATATCTAGTTCTTTAATTTTTTTTTTTTTTTTTTGAGACAGGGTCTCACTTTGTAGTTCAGGCTGGCTCTGAGCTCACTATGTAGCCCAGGCAAACCTTGAACTCAGCAATCCTCCTAACTGCCTGCTGAGTGCTGGGATTATAGGTGTGAGCCACCATACTGCCATTGTGGTGTGTAGTACTGATTGGTGCTGGGTGTGAGTCACCACCCCCGGTATTGTTGTATGTGGTTACAGGGGATTGAACCAGGGACCTTGAGCTTGCTAGGCAGGTGCAGGAACCACTGAGCTAAATCTCTGGCCCAAGTTTTTTAAGTTTTTATTTTTTTAAGGACTTTAAAATTTGAGTAGGGGCTGGGGATTAAACTCAAGTTGTACCATGTCTACCTTGAAAGCACAAGGGCCTGAGCTTGATCCTTGGTATTGCAAAAAAAAAAAAAAAAAAGTCTTGTTAAACAGAGCTTGATTTTCCTCATATTTTCTACTATAAGGTTTTACATTCCTGCCCTTAACTCTGTGTGTGTGTGTGTATGTGTTATGCATGTGTGTGGTATTTATTGGTGGGGATTTGGGGCTGATTTATTTCTGTCCCATGTACACATGTCTATTTCATGTTTGAGATTTATTAACTTGAAATAGACCAAAAGCTATGGTCTGGGTTTTTTTTTTTTTTTTTTTTGATTTTTGAGACAGGGTCTCGCTTTGTAGTTCAGGCTGGCCCTGAGCTCACTATGGTGCTCAGGCAAGCCGCCGCGAACTCAGCAATCCTCCTGTCTCTGCCTCCTGAGTGCTGGGATTACAGGTGTGAGCCACCATGCCCGGCATTGGGTTTTTGTTTGTTTTTGAGACAGTCTCACTTTGTAGTTCAGGCTGGCTCTGAGCTCACTATGTAGCCCAGGCAAGCCTCGAACTCAGCAATCCTCCTGTCTCTGCCTCCTGAGTGCTGGGATGACAGGCATGAGCCACCACGCATGGCACTGTGGTATGCGGTATTGATTGTTGGTGGGCGTGAGTCTCCATGCCCAGCATTGTATGTGGTTACCGGGGATCGAACTCAGGACCTTGTGCTTGCGAGGCAGGCGCCAGAACCACTGAGCTAACCCTCTGGCCCCATTGTTTGTTTTTCTCTTGTTTTGAAGTATATTGAGCAGACCTGGGGTTAGCATTTTACCAAGACTGCCAGCACCTTCCTTCACATTTTAATAATCAGATGGCAGGATTAAGATAACTAAAACTGAATATTTAAGGCTATCTTTTATGTCTTAGTTTTCTATGGTTATTTAGCTAAATTAATTTTTTCCTGTAATTAAATTTATTTTTATATAAGCTGCTTTCCATGTTTGCTTGGAATCTTAGCATAGTATAGTTGAGCCAGAAGACTTAATAGGATTGAGCTAGATGAAGTGTAACTGTTGGCAACAAATTGAAACAACTTTGGAGTTTGAAAATCTCTGGTGGTTTGGGGATAGTAAATGACTCAACTGTATGAGGTGAGGTAATTCCCGACACAGGGTATTAATAGTATGAAATGTACTTTGATGACTAATTAAAGAGTTTCTGAACAGTGGTATTAAGCTGTTACACCAAATGGGAAATCGAATGTCCATGGAGTGCCGTAAAGATAATTTAGTTAACTTGTGAAAATGTTAATTTATGACTAACTTACAAAACACATTTGAAATGCTATGCTCTGAAGATCTTTGGCTGTGTATTTGAACATGCATGTGATGAGGATATTTAACACAGGTATTCTTAGAACATGGTGAATTATAACATGAAGAGTGGGGTATAACTTGACGGAATTAGTTTATTTCTTATTGGGAAAGGACAACTTTTTGCTGAGTAGAGTTGAGAAAACAGCCTCTCTCAGCCAGTTGTGAATGCCTGGCCCAGTCATTTCTCCATCCTGCCTGCCTGTTGGAACCACGGGGTTTTAAGAGTCAGACATCTGATACCAAGTAAACCAGAGCCAGGAGACTGGGGCACTCACTGGCCTGGGCTGGTGTGAAAGCGCCACCGGGGTTCCCATGCTTGGGGATGCCTGGTTTTAAAGACGTGCCTCGGGAGAGGCAGAGTGCAGGTTGTTGTGTTCTCAGCTGGACTGTGCTGTAAAGCCTATGCGGTGGAAGTTTTGCCTTTTTAAAGGGGTCTGGCTCCTTTCCCCTATCACTTGTGGAGAGTAAGTACTGTTTGATTTTGGGGGAAAGATTCTTGCATTTTGTATCCAGAACAAATGATAAGACTGTTTTCTTTTTTCTCTGGAGGTAATGTTTCTACCATTTGGATACTTTGTTTTCACAATAGTCTCATTGAGCTCCACAAATAGCTCACCTGTTTCTATTCAGTCCGTGGTTTTAGTGCATTCAAAGAGTTCTGTAGCTGTCACTATAGTCAATTGTAGAACATTTCAGTCATTCCAGTAAGAACTCCTGTACCTGTTGGCAGTCAGTCTGTTTCCCCAGCCTGCCCAGCCCTAGACAACCATTAATCTACTTTCTCTGCTGTAGATTTGCCTATTTGGGACATTCCATAGATGTGGAATCCCATAATGTGTTGTCTCTTACGGCTGGATTCTTTGACTTCCCATAAGGTTTTTAAGGTTCACCCATGTCACAGCATGTATTAGTGAGTACTTAATTTCTTTTTATGGCTGAGGAATATTCCACTGTGTAGTTAATAGCACATTTAGTTTTATCCTTTTTAGTTGATGGATGTTTGGGAGGGTGTTTCCACTTTTAGCTGTTAGAAATAGTGTTACAGACATTGGTTTTGTGTGGGCAGTTTTCACCTTTCTTGGGTGTACACTGGGAGAGAAATTGGTGGGTTCTCCTGCTTGGGCACTTGGCCTGGTCTGAACTTCAGGGTTAAAAAGTTTTCCCTTAGTAACACCAACAGTCTGTGTTCTGCTAATCTTACCTTGTAGGACAGAGGTCCACTGTGTGATGTTTGATCTGCTGGTTCTCAGAAAGCATATAAAAAAGAACAGCTGTTTTTCCTTGCTTTATTCCCCAGAGAGGTCAACATAGTCTTTTATTAAAGTTGAAATTTAAAACTGGTTTTAAAGTCTCATCTTTCTTCATCCCTCATCATCAGAGAACAAAGTGATTGAACTCAGTAGTATCAGTAAAATACTGTAATGGTGATAGTTCACACTAACGTTCGTTGACCAATTATTCTGTCAGGTTCTGGGTGTCTGAGGGCTTTTACATACATTTTCCAGTTTTAGCTCAATAATTTGTAGCAGTGACTGCTGTAACAGCTGCCGGGGAAAGTGTGAGGAGAAACTGAATAACTTGCATTGGCTCAGAACAGGCAGTGCTGTGCTTGGGCAGTCCCAGCCGGTGTGTGTGACCGCCTGAAGCAGTCAGTGACCCTCTCAGAAGATGCGTGATACAGCAAGGCATGGTGGCTCATGCCTGTAATCGCAGCACTCGGGAGGCAGAGGCAGGAGCATTGCAGAGTTCAAGGCTTGCCTGGGCTACATGGTGAGCTCATGGTCAGTCTGAATTACAAAGCAAGACCCTGTCTCAGAATAAAAGAAGATGCATGATGTGTGGACCTGGCTTTGACATGGTACTGAGTAGTGGGAAATGGCTCCTGTATGACCCGGTGACAGTTTACATAGATTCATTCTTCAGATTGCAGAAGAATAAAAGCTTAACTTTTGTAAAATGCTGAAAAAATGGTTTTAAAGGAGTTTTATTTCATTTTAAATTGATTTCATCTCTCTAAGGTACATATTATATATGCAGGGCCATTGCCCCATAACTTCTGTGATTTTGACTTTTAATAAACTAAGCTGGATACATGTGAAGTACACCCTCTCTAGCATATTGTACTTCACTTTGAGGGAGACTTCTTTTTGTATTCTGACATATTGTAGCCATAGGTGTTGAGATTGAACCTCTGCTTTGAAATTGGACGTTATACATTAAAGTGGACATTTTCGGAATTATGGAAAGCTGTATATTTGTTTTGGTGATTATATTATTTCTATACATATATGAAATGTCAGGTACAGTTTTTAATGTCAGCATTTTTGTATTGATTAATGTCAGCGTTTTATATTGTATTTTCTCCATGGTACCCTTTCTCTTTACGTACTGCTATCCTACATTTAGTATGGTGCACATGCGCACACACAGACACACACACACACACACACACACACAGACACACACACACATAGGTGTTTGCATCATTCCACTGTTTCCCTTGTTGTAGAGTACCTACCTGAGAGACGTTACTTTGTATTGTTGTACATTCTAGAGCATCCTTTGGGTGTACATTATCCTGTTTAATTTTGGTTGCTTGTAGAAGTCACTTAGGGGTCCTAATTTGGGGGGTCCTGAACACAAAGAAATTAACAGATATTTAGCAGTCATTCCTCAGGTTCTGCTCTGTGTTCCTGAGTGATGATGGGTGTTGAGAACAGGCTTTTGCAGATCGCTTTGAAATGGGAAGTGGTTGTGCTGTGGTTTAGAATGCAGCCCCAGGCTTAGCTGCCTTTAGGGTGTGGCTTTCTCTGTCCTGCTGCCCGGAGTTCACATGCTCCCGAGTTTGGGGAAATCTTTCTTGTGTTTATTCGATAGAGAATTTTTACATTTTTAAGTTCTTTTCCTGTAATTCTAGAGTCATCTGAGAAGGCAGCTACTCTGTGCTCAGTGTATGTGTGTGTGTTTTTATTTTTGAGACAGGGTCTCCCTTTGTAGTTCAGGCTGGTTATTAAAAGGTTGACTAATGGAAAGTAATAGTCGTATGGACTGAGAAAAGATTTGACTACATGGGGTATGTATATGTAACGAATAATTCCATTGGAAAGTAATTAATTAAACTGTCAGATTTACATATTCATGGTGTAAAACAATTTATTTGGAATAATACATTATTATGTGTTGTAACATACATATTATGTCTATCTAGCATACATTTATATTACGTGCTTAACTGTACCCCAGGCAAGCCTCGAACTCAGCAATCTTCCTGCCTCTGCCTCCCAAGTGCTGGGATGACAGGTGTGAGCCACCACGCCCAGCACTGTGGTATGTGGTACTGATTGCTGGTGGGCATGAGTCACCATGCCTGATATTGTTGTATGTGGTTAGTGGGATCCAACCAGGGCCTTGTACTTGCTCGGCAGACACTGGAACCACTGAGCTAAATCTCCGGCCCTCAGTGTGTATATTTAATAGGAAACCTGGCATTTCTCTTCATTTCCTCCTCAGTATTTAAAAAAAATTATCACCAAATGTGATGTGGATTTTCTCTTCCCTTTATGGGTTTTATGCCAGACTTCAGGGATTATATTTGGTCACAACTATAATATATTAATTGGATGGATTATTGTTCACTTGTTAAAAATGGACCAGACAGAGAATATAAAAGTGCATTTTTGAGCTGTAGATGATGATGATGATGGTGCATTGCCGCCGGCCTAAGCTCTCTGCACATGAAAGACAGTAGCAGTTATTTCCAGAAAGTAGACAAGGTTTCCCTGCTGTGAAACTCAGGCCTGCTTTGGCCTCAAATCATGGGTGAATTCACGTAGGTTATTTGGGACTAAGCTGTAAAACACCCAGTGTGTGTAGGGTGAACTCTTCTTAGAAGCACAGCTTCGAAGTGTTGGATTTTGGAAGTGGGGCTATGAGGAGCTCTGGTTTGTTTTGCTTTGAGGCAACGTAGACGGACCAGAGGTGCCTTCTTAGTCCTTGTGTCTCATAATCTGCTTTCTTTCCCAGATAAACAGGGGTCACATGACAACAGAAGCCAAGAGAGCTGCGAAGATGGAAAAGAAGATGAAAATCTTGCTTGGAGGCTACCAGTCTCGTGCCATGGGACTCATGAAGCAGCTGAATGACCTGTGGGACCAGATCGAGCAGGCGCACTTGGAACTACGCACTTTTGAAGAGCTCAAGAAACACGAAGATTCTGCCATTCCCCGGAGGCTGGAGGTAACATGGAGTTTTGCCGCCCAGCTTTGCCTAACAAGAGACCTGTTAGGAGAGCGGTCCTCCTCTTCTTCCACCAGGCCAGCTTGGAAGTAGGTCTGGCAGGCTATTTCCAGTGAGAGCCCGAGTGTGACTTTCTAACTCAGACTGGCTGTGTGTCCATGAGTGGACAGACAGACAGAAGACAGCAACAGGCCTGCCCTGCACCCACTTTCCATGTTGTCTCTGCTGGTGGGGTGCAGTGGGCAGCTCTTGTCATTTGTCCCCCGGAGCTCTTGTCATCCCCTTCATGTCTCTGTGTGGGGAAGCCAAAGTCGTGTCCCTTTGTGTGATAACTTGGGTGCAGGAACCTAGCTGGTCACTGCAGGGCTTCAGACACCTCGGCTGAATTTGTTAGATTTCTCTCCCAAGTATGTGTGAGGACCTCTGTCCAGTACAGGGTGGTCTGCACTTAGGGCGTCTGTGGGTATCGCTCGGGCAGGAGTGGCTTGTTTGTCTGAGGTGGCAGCAGAGATTTTACAAGGAGTTAACATATGAGTGGAGCAGAGTGGCCTGCAGAACTGGTTTCATAGTAGGAGCATTTGCTTTGTTTTTTTTTCCCAGAACATCTGTCTCTTAAAAATTATGAATCAATGCAGCAGTGGTCAAGAAGACACATTAAGTTCCATGCTGCTTACATATGAGCTAATCATGGGCTGTTTCTGTCTCTTCTAGTGTCTAAAAGAAGATGTGCAAAGACAGCAGGAAAGAGAAAAGGAGCTGCAGCAGAGATACGCTGATTTGGTGGTGGAGAAGGAGACTTTAGAGTCCAAATTCTGAAGCAAAATCCTGTCACGAGGCGAATTAACTGCCGGGTTGTTTCCTCATGCAGCTGACACTGATGGTTATCTCTGTGACAAATCAACCCACTGTCTGTGATGTTTTTGGTTATTTTAAATGATCTTGATCATACACATTCTGTGTTAAAGACATCTAACTCCAAAGGACAGATGAGGGTCTAAATTATTAGGATGATCATTCTATCACCAGTGTCATATTGGCAAGAATTTTTAATTTTGGTTTTTAAAAAGCCTGATTCTAAAGTACTGCCTGTGATTAAACCCTTGAATAAAAGCAAAATATAACAATTAAGAATGTAGCCTTTTGTTTGAAGTAAGTAGATGCAAAGAGTGCCCGCAAGCCAGGCGCTGCACGCTCTGTCACTCATGAGTCACTCCAGTGCGATGGTGGGAGTGTCTGGTGCTCCTGTGGCTTCCGTGCCGAGCAGCATCTCTGTACCAAGATCCATTCACTCTGTGAGACCTCAGCTGTGTTTTCGGTTTCACTTGAGGAAGAGCCTTTTCTCTGCTGGATGCTTATGCAGTTTATGAGTTATAACTTAAAAGACAAGTTTTTCTTGTCTTACTGTTTCCTTTTGAGCACTTTTTTGACAAAGGCTATTGAAATGTATTTCAACAGGGGGCCAAACTTCTTAGTAAAACAAGTCAATTGTATGAGTACAAAATTTGGAAAATGAGTGGAAGGGAAGAGGTTAGTTATATAACAATTCATATAAAAGGATTCAGTGCCATGTTAGCTGCTTCCAAGCTTATAATGGGCTAATGGTGGCTTGGACTCTTCAAAAGAGTTTGGTTAGTTGCAAACTATTAGAGTAAAGGGAGCGAGGAGGGATGAACTCATTCACACAGCAGTATTGAATAAATACTCTGAGCCAGAGTCTTGGAGGTAGAACAGTGACTCAGATAAGCGTGACAGTTTTGTGGGGTTTGTAGTCTGTTGAGAATGACAACACTTAGTCTTTATGAGGACAGAACCTATGTGAGAACATTCTAAGCAAAGGAATGCAGCATCAGTTGGTTCTGGTGACTTCTGGGTTTTCTAGGAAATACATTGATATTTCTTTAATAGTTTTATTAAATTTTCATTGCATGTTTTGTTGGCTTGTGTTTGGGGCCATATCAGATGATGCTGCCAGTAGATATTGCTTCGTTTGAGGTTTTCATGGGAATGTTCATGTGTTTTACTTCTAAATTGGCTATTTTGAGTTAGAGGTAGTATCTCTGTTTTTAGTTGTTCAAGAATTTGAATTAGAAACGGCTCTGGAATCTTTTGACATGTGTCTTTAGGGGATCTGTTATGATGATATGGTTGTTCCTGGTTGGTTAATTTACATTAATAGATTTTCCAGCATTGAACCACCTCTATACTTCTGGAACCAGGTATAAAATTTTTTTTTGTATTTTATGTAGACTTGAATTATATAGGCTTAAAATAGTTGATCTGCTAATATTAATAAAGACACTTTGTTCTCATACCTTGAAAGAATTACCAAAATTTCATAGTGGAGTGTCAGTGCATTGTAAACTGCTTACACTTTTGTCACATTGCAGGACCGCTGTTGCTGGCAGACAGACACGCCACTGTCCTCTGTGGGTGTCCTGGGGAAGCTGGGCCCCTCACCAGCACCAGTCTGGTCTGTGCAGAGACCGGTTTAGCCTTTCTGTCGGGCACTCGGGCTTTGGTTCTGAAAATCACATTCATCTCAGTGACTTTGGGAGGGAAAGTTAAATCTCATTTGGAAAAACTGGAGGTCATACTGAAATAATAACAGCTAAAATAAAGAGCCGCTTGAGTGGCGGCAGACTTGAACGGCCTAGGACGCGTCCTCCCTGGGAATCATGGGTCTCCACGGGTGATTGCCCGCTGGTGCTGAGGATTTGGCTTGTCATCGGTTACGTGGAAGTTTACATTTTCACAGGAGCAGAGATCTTTTGGGCTGTTGTACAAATTGTCACGTTGGAATCTTGCTCGCTCCACACAGTTAGAGGGATAGCTGTGTGTAGTTTTCTCTGCACTCAGCAGTTGTTGCACGAGGGTGGTTTGTTCCATGAAAGACCAAAAGATTGTGCTTGTAAAACTTTAAAGTTCAGAGCTCTGTTTGGAAGTAGTTTCTTGATAATTGTCAGGTTCTTTCGTGATTGATGTGTTATTAAACTTAAGCAACTTTAAAGCTTTCTCTTTTAAAATGTATTTCTCATTATTTACTAAATGTAAGTAGAATTTTCATTTTGTTGAAATTTAGTAATTGTTAACAAAAGTTTAGTAGAAATCTCTTTTCAGTTAATTTTGCCACTTTTGAGACATTTATCCTCTAGTTCAACCATTTTTCCTTTTTATTTGATTAGTCTTGGTAAAGATGTCTTTTCTCCATCAGAAAACTAGTGTTTTATCAGTTATGATTCTTTCTGTGTGATTTAAAATAATTTCTCATTTTATAGTTACTTTGTTTTCTCCATATTTTTTCTCACTTTTTTTTTTTTTTTTTGAGACAAGGTCTCGCTTTGTAGTTCAGGCTGGCACTGAGCTCACTATGTAGCCCAGGCAAACCTTGAACTCAGCAATCCTCCTGTCTCTGCCTTCCAAGTGTTGGGATGACAGGCACGAGCCACCACGCCCGGCACTTTTTTTCTCACTTTTGAGTGTGATACTTATTTTTCATTTATATGCAAATGACTGTGTTGAAGGCTTTTCAGTTATCTCTAAGTTAAAAAATGTTAACATCCCTGCCATTTTGATATATGGTATCCTTGTTTTCTAAGTAGTTTATCATCATTTTTACATTTCAGTTTGATTAAGAATATTTAAAATTTTTGTGTGGTTTGGTTTTTAAAAGAACTTTTTTGGCACTTGTAGGAGTTTTATATTGAGGAAAGAAAATACAATTTATGGGCTGGAGATTTAGCTCAGTGGTTTGGCACGTGCCTAGCAAGCGCAAGGTCTCTGGTTCAATTCCTGGCAACCACATACAACAATACCAGGTGTGGTGACTCAAGCCAACCGGCAATCAGTACCACATACCACAATGCCAGGTGAGGTGGCTCATACCTGTAATCCCAGCACGCAGGAGGCAGAGGCTGGAGGATTGCTGAGTTTGAGGTTTGCTCGGGGTATATAGTAAGTTCAGGGCCAGCCTGAACTACAAAGCGAGACCCTGTCTCAAAAAAAAGAAAATACAATTTATGTAATTTTTGCTTTTTAGAATTTATTGAAGTTTTGGAACCTAACATCTTTATTTTTTGTTTTATGGGGGGGGGGATTTGAAACAGGGTCTCACTATGTAGTTCAGGCTGACTCTGAACTCACTATAAATCCCTGGCTGACCTTGACTTCCTAGTGATCCTCCTGGCTCAGCCTAAGTGCTGGGATTATATGGGCATGTGGCACCATCCCTGAGAAGGCCTAACATCTTTAAAATGTGTTCTGTGTTTTAAATGAAAGTTTATTCACTTTGCATGTAACAGGTATGAATTTGTATTTATCAACCAATTTAATTACATTGTGCAAGTTTAATTTTTTTGGTTATAGACTATTGAATAATGTTATTTTAAATTCTCTTATAG
Organism: Thryonomys swinderianus; assembly: GCA_004025085.1. Lineage (NCBI taxonomy): Eukaryota > Metazoa > Chordata > Mammalia > Rodentia > Thryonomyidae > Thryonomys > Thryonomys swinderianus. Next base: position 38,431 of record PVIC010005900.1, on the reverse strand, counting down.
GGCCAGAGATTTAGTTCAGTGGTTCTGGCGCCTGCCTAGCAAGAGCAAGGTCCCTGGTTTGATCGCCGGTAGCCACATAGAAAAATACCACAACCAGCAATCAGTATCACCTACCACGATGCTAGGCATGGTGGCTCATGGCTATAATCCCAGCACTCGGGAGGCAAAGGCAGGAGGATTGCGGAGTGCGAGGCTTGCCTGGGCTACATAATGAGCTCAGGGCCAGCCTGAGCTACAAAGTGAGACCCTGTCTCAAAAAAAAAAAAGCTCTTGTAGTTATTTGTCTCATTTTCATTTGTCTAGGGCTTTTGATTTGCATACTTTGGTGCTGTTCTTTAATATACTGTGTAATACATCTGTTATGTATAGTCATAAAAATGACTACTCTGAAGTGCTTTTGTTTTTGTGGTACCGGGGACTGAACCAGGGGTGCTCTACTCCTGAGCTACATGCCCACCTCTTTTTATTTCGTGTTTTGAGACAAAGTTTTGCTGAGTTGCCAAGGCTGGTCTCAACTTGGAAGTTTAATCCTCCTGTCTCAGCTTTTTGAGAAGCTGGGATAGTGTATGTGCCACTGTGCCTGGCAAATTCTTCTTTCTGTTCTACATATTTTTGCTTTGGAATTTCATTTTCCTTGATACTAAAAAGTTTTTCTTTTTTGTTTTATATTTGCTTGCTAAGTATACACACACACACAAACACACACTTTTAACTTTAACATACAGTCTAATCTTTAGTTGTCTTTTTAGACAACGTTTCGCTGAAATGAGCACCTTTAGTTGTCTTTTAAACAGTGTATCCTAGATTTATATTTCAGCACGTTTGGAGAGTCTTGTGGGCTTTTTTTTTTTTTTGAGACAGGGTCTCTCTTTATAGTTCAGGCTAGCCCTGAGCTCACTATGTAGCTCAGGCAAGCCTGGAACTCAGCAATCCTCCTGCCTCTGCCTCCCGAGTGCTGGGATGACAGGTGTGAGCCACCACACCCGGCACTGTGGTATGTGGTACTGATTGCTGGTGGGCGTGAGTCACCACGCCCAGCATTCTATGTGGTTACTGGGGACTGAACTCAGGACCTTGCACTAGTGAGGCAGGCGCGGGAACCACTGAGCTAAATCTCCGGCCCGAGTCTTGTGTTTTAATAGGGTCTACTCCATTGGGTTTTGTCTTAATTGCTGATTTTAGTCTGCTGAGATCATGTGATATTCCTCAGGCTTTTCTGGTGCTATAGTGCGTGTCCCTTGGATACTGTGTTGGGGAATTGACTTCCCACTGCAGAGTTTTTGAGAGGAGGAACCTGTGAGAGGAGCTCAGAGCCACCCTCACGAAAGCACCAGTTATTGTCAAGGGAGTGGGCCTGGGCAGGGCCTGGCGCATGCTCCCTTCCTCTTCACCTGTCGTGGGCTGACCAGCAGGGGCACCCTTGCTGGATGTGGGCCCCTGACCTCCAGAACTGAGGAAGTGGCTTTTTGTTCTTTGTAAATTATCCCATGTCAGGTGTGCTGTTAGAGCAGCACAAAACAGTGAAGACCGTGGCAGAACAGGAGTTTCAGAGGTCCAACTCCGGGCTCACAAAGCAAGGCAAAAGGCGATTTTGGAGCGGACCATTGATTTTGACTACAGTCGTGTTGGCAGTTTTGTGACTGTGACCCAGTTGTGTGATTTCGGAGTTGCGTTGTTTTTGCACAGTCACACTCAAGGCCACCGTTTCCTTAATTTGTAAGAACGCAGCAGCTATGTGCACCGATTTTAATTCCAGTGATAGCTCCTGTGTGCCTGGTCAGGAATGTTTCACGTCCGGGAGGGGGTCCTCTGGGTTGTACACCCCATTGCACTTGTCCTAGACCATGCTGTTTGCCTGGGTGTCGTCTCTGGTGGCCAGTCTGGGTTGGGATCCACTTTTTCCATCTGCCTGGCCTCCTCGGTTTGGATTATTTCCAGAAGTGTTTGCTGGGTCCCTTATTCTCCATTTTTCTGCACGATTTCTTTGGATCTCCTGTAGTCCACGTTGCAGTCAGGTGTAAGACCGCGGAAGGGCATTCAGAGAATAGCATCTCTCTTTAAAACTTCCTTTTCATCTGTAATGCATACATTTCACAAAGTCAGAGTCTGGCAAAACAGTGGCGGCTAGTGTGTTTTTGGGAATTTGAGTTTTCTTTGTTTTCAATTCACTGGGTTTGTTTTTACTCTTCATAAAAATAGTAGCCGAAAGCGCTTGGATAACATCAGTAGTGTAACTAGGGGACAAGATCGCCCTGAACTTCAGGACGCAAGGAGTGGGGCTAAACCACCAGCCGGCGTGAGCCCCGTGTGCTCGCAGCATGTGTGGGAGGGAGGCAGAAGCAGCGCCGTCTAACCCTGCAGTAGCCCACGGCTCCCGTGGGAAGAGCCATTGGAGAACAAGGGTGGGGCCCGGTGTCTGCGCCCTCTAGCCAGGGGAGAGTGAAGGAGCAAGCCTCAGAGACAGGTTAGCAGCCCTCACTTAATGGATTAAATGGCCTTTTCTTTTTGTGGGTGGAATTAAATATTTCAGAAGTCTCCTGTCTCAGTGTGGTATGTTACTAACTAAGTAAAGGATGAGCATGAAAGCACGGTCGCGTGTCTCTTTGCTGTGTGGAACTGTGGCATCTGGTGTGGCAGCACTGGCTGTGTCACTGAGTGTCACTGTTGACACTTAAAACAGGGCTGGCTCAAAATGGCATGGGCTGTTAACTGTAAAATACTGGATCTTGACACCAGAAAAAAAATGTAAATAGCTCATTTTAAAATGCTGCTTACTGTTGAAATGCGTATTTTGGGTGTATGGTTAAATAAAAAATATGAAAGTGAAGTTCACTTGTTTTTTTACCTTTTATGACTAGTGGAAAATGAAAATTTAAAACTGCATGTGTGTTGGGTACCACTGTTGTAATTTCTTTTTTATTGATCTCCAGTTCTACTGTGGCTGGCGAATATTCCTTAGATGATTCAGTCCTTTTAATTTACTGAATCTGTTCTGTGGTCCCACAGATGGTTGTCTTGGAAACTCTCGTTGTCCACTTGCACACAGAGTGTCTTGTGGGCCGTCACATTCTCTGTGCACCTGCAAGGTGAGCTTGCTGGTGAAATCCGCAGCTACAGGCCTGTCTTTTCTCCTCACACTCTGCCTCCTGCTGTTCCGCATCAGCCTGTGTCTCCGCCTCTCCGGTTTTGCTTCATCTGTTAGAAGCTTTGTTGTTAAGGATGACTCATCGGGTCGCCTGATGAGCTGTGGACACTGCGGGCTTGGGAGAGCTGAGCTTGGGGGGAAGGTGGCATCTTAGCTGTGGGACCCCATAGTGGGCGCGAGCACTCAGGTGTCCAGCAGAAGCTGCTGCTGCTCTGGTGCACGTGTGGTGGCCCTGGAGGGGAACCACGTGCTGTTTCCCTAGTCGCCCCTTTGTTTCATTTCCACCACTGCTTTGCTGATGACCAGCCTGCATACGAGGCTGGTGAGGGGTGTGTACCTTTTCCAGACTCCTCTCCCTGGCGGGGACCCTGTGGGCCCAGTGTACCACACCCATAGTCCCATCCCGTGACAGGCGAGGTGTTGCTTTTAGCAACTGGAGGAAGACTTTTCAACTTTCAAATCTGAGAAATAAAGCAGATTCACTCTCAGTTATCACCACTATTTTCAAGCAAAATGGCTTTCTTTTTTTTTTTTTTTTTTCTTTTTTTGAGACAGGGTCTCGCTTTGTAGTTCAGGCTGGCCCTGAGCTCACTATGGTGCCCAGGCAAGCCGCCGCAAACTCAGCAATCCTCCTGTCTCTGCCTCCCGAGTGCTGGGATTACAGGCGTGAGCCACCACGTCCGGCATTGTGGTATGCAGTGTTGATTGTTGGTGGGCGTGTCTCCACACCCAGCATTATATGTGGTTACCGGGGATCAAACTCAAGACCTTGCGCTTGCGAGGCAGGCGCTGGAACCACTGAGCTAACCCTCCGGCCCGCAAAATGGCTTTCTTGAAAGCTCCATTTTGAGCTGGATGAGTTCTAAAATAATACTAGGTCCTAAATGCCTAGTAGATAATGAAGGCCATGCTTTTCCATGATGGTCAAACAGGTACGCGAAGGACCAAACCTAAGGCGGACGTGCGCACTGAGGAACAGGTGCTGGTCCCTCCGGGGCTTCCTTGGGTCTCGATGGACTGAGCCCGTCAAGGCTGGGCTCTGCCTGCATGACAGCTGCGCCCTGAGCTTCCACGGTGGGTGTGTTTGAGGCCGTGAGGGACTGACGCGCTTTGCAGTCCCGCGAGGGTCTGGAGGCTCTCAGAGGCCGTGGGGCTCGCGTGTGGCTCCCTGCGGTGAAGACTTGCTCTCCACACACACCCGCTGGGCTGTGGTTCGGTAGCTTGGGTGCGAGGGTCACGTCCCGTGGTGTCTGCTGTTCAAGCCCGCAACAGCCACTCCTGAGGAACTGCAGAGGCCTTAACGGTGCCCCTGTGGGAGAGGCTGATTGTGCAGGGTGGTGTCACTGTCGCACCTGGTGACACAGACAAACCTGCCTTGAGGGCCTGCCTGGGCTTGTTCGCACTAGACTCCCTCCCTGCAGAAATTTGGCCTGCCGCACAGGTCTGCTGGAGGCCCCGTGAGAGGTGGAGAGAGTCAAGGAGACTAAAGCAGCAGCGGCAGCCGCATCAGCATGACCGTGTGTGTGTGTGTGTGTGTGGTGCTGACCGTGTGTGCATGGAGAACTGGCTTGTTTTCCTTGGGCCACTGGCGTGAGAAGCCTTGATTAACCTTCTCACCCCCACAGAGGCCTTCCCGCTCTCAAGGCTCCACCTCCCTTCCCTCCCCCTCCGTCCCTCTGTTCACGGTTTGTCCGTTATCTGGGACCAGTGGGAGAAGCCTCTTCGCCAGAGCTTGTGGAACCGACATGCTAACTTTCTCAAACATACCTGACACTTAATTTCCCTGCATTGTCCACTCCAGAGCATCTTGGAAAAATGATTTTGTGAACCTGTGGATGAGTCATTTGTTGTGCTGGAAGACTTTCTCCCCGGAGGGGCTTGCCATTATAACTGGAATCGGAAAGCATGTTATTGGAGGGAATATTTGTTCTTAGGAAACTAGAGCAGTTGGGTAGAAGGGCGGGGAAGGCGAGAAGCGGGGGGCCGTGGGGTACAGAGACTCTGCTGTGGCCACAGTGCTGGTTCTTCTCCAAGTCTGCTGCCTGACATGGTAACCACTGGCGACGCGCACAGACGGCCCTGTGGACAGTGCGGCGATGGAAAGTCGCGGGCCGGGGGACGCACCGCCGGCTCAGTTGTGGCGGTTGCCTCAAGCGGCCCAGGAGCCCTGCTGGTCCTCGGCTGGGTGGGAAGGGCGCTCCCTTCTCCGTGCTGCTTCCGGAACGGTTGTGGCCACAGCTGCTGCCCAGGCGCCGCGGGCCTTGCGGGCTCGTGTCCTCCCGGGGCTGCGCTGGACACCTGCAGTCCTGGTCTGAGGTCGGCGGTGTCCCGAAGGCGGGGCCGAGGGCAGGGGAGGGTGCAGCGCCCGAGACTTAGCGCATCCTCGTGGAGTTACAGGAAACAGCAGCGAGGAAACGAAACCGCGGCCGGAAGGACCCTCGTGGAGCAGTTCCGGGTTGAGGCGGCTGCGGTGTGTTTTGTGTGTCACCGTGTTAGAATATGAGCTGCAGCCAGGTTAATGGTGCTTTTTTTTTTTTTGAGACAGGGTCTCGCTTTGTAGTTCAGGCTGGCCCTGAGCTCACTATGGTGCCCAGGCAAGCCGCCGCGAACTCAGCAATCCTCCTGCCTCTGCCTCCCGAGTGCTGGGATGACAGGCGTGAGCCACCACACCCGGCACTGTGATAGGTGGGATTGATGGCTGGTGGGCGTGAGTCTCCACGCCCAACATTGTATGTGGTTACCGGGGATCGAACTCAGGACATTGCGCTTGCGAGGCAGGCGCCGGTACCACTAAGCTAACCCTCCGGCCCCGGTTAATGGTGCTTTTGAGGTTTAATTATAACTGCTGTGGAGCTAGCTCTGAAACGCAGTTATTTGCTTTCTTGTATCACTCCACATTGTAGGCAAAGAAGGGTTTGGATGTGTTAAATATCTGTTTTCTGCCTAATTCAAAGCGCCCAGTCCCTGCCGTCCTTCCACGGTGACAGCCGCACCCTGGAGTGAAGCCTGTCTGCACTGATCTTTGAAAGCCTGTTGTGGTGTTCCCCAAACCCAGCTGTGCGCGCATCAGAGCTCCCGTGTGAGCTCGGGTGTGGTGTCTCGAGGGGCAGGCTGCCCGAGGGACACGTAAGTCAGCAGGGCAAGCGGAGGTGGGACGCCACCCGTGTGGTCAGCCTGGGCCGGTGGCCACGCTTCTCTCTTGCTCTGCCTTCCTCGTCAGGGCCTGGGGACGTGGCAGGTCCTTCTAGGGCACAGCATCCTACCGTCCAATGTCAGCTGACCTCCGGAAACGGTGCATTAGGACACTGGACACTTCGCCATAGCTCCAGGGAGGGAGACGGCCCTCCGTGTGTCTGGAGAGGTTGGCATGAGCTCGCGTATCTGGATGCCACTAATGTTTCTTCAAATTCATGATGGGCGTTGTGCTGAGGAGGACTGGACCGGCTCAGTGTCCACCAGCAAGTCAAGCTCATGCCACAGTGTAGCTCCCCACCCTCAGGTCTTGAACTTCTAGGCTCCCATGATCCTCACGCCTCAGCCTGCCTCGTAGCTGGGTCCACGGGCATGGGCGCCTGGCCGGTCACCAGCTTCCTCAGAACCTGTGCGTCTGCCCAGAAAGAGGACGGCTCACCTATTTTGTCTCTTTCCTCTGTGCCACGCGGGGAGAGGGGAAGCCCCAGGGAGGAGCTTGTGGAAGCGATGTCTGGCTTTGAGGCGGAAGGCCTGGTTGGCAGTTCTGACTGTCCCATTGAGGCTTTGACTTGGGCCTGCCCTTGCCTTCCTGCTGTGAAATGCTGCTGTCACTGCTTATCAAGGGTGGCCACAGGGCAGGTCAGTGACCTGGGCACCATGCTTAGAAGCCTCGTGATCCGGCTCCCCCCTGACCTCCGCGGTCCTGGGCCAAAGTCCATAGAGAAAGCCATTGAGGAACATCGAGTCGCTTTGCCTCCAAAGCTGGTGCTAGTGGAGGAAGAGAGGACTTAGCCCAGGAAGGCGCGTTCTTGTCCCTGACCAGTAGCTGGCCTGTGTCCTTCCCTAGTGCTGACTCAGGAGAGGGACAGTGGCCCATTCTATTTCCCAGGGGTCAGTCATTGGAGTGGAAAGAGCTGTCTTCATGTGTGCTCTGCCTTGAAGAGGCTGTGTGACCTTGGAGAAGGTATCTCCCTTCTCTGGGATGCGACCCCCTGTGTGGGTCTGGCCAAGATGACACGCCAGGTATCCAGGCCTTAGCCAGCGCGCTGCAGGCCTCCCACCAGTGATGGGGGTGGCCATTGTTAATATATTCAGAAATGAAAAGCAGAGCCAAACAAAGGTTACTTTCACGTTTTCTCTTACAGTTGAACTTAATCCCAGCTAACACACTTCTTTATAAATGATCCCCACTTGTTGTGGGAAAGGAAAAGGAGCCATAGTTACAAGCCCCAACTTCCTACTCAAACCTCATTTCTAATCCTGCTTTGTATGTTTTCAAAACAACTTCCCCTCCCAGGGCAGGTTCTGAGAGCTCTTAACAGTCCACATGCAAAGCCCATGAAAAAGAGCTGTCTGTACCTAGTTCTGGCCCATGCGGCAGAGGCAACATGGATGTGAAAGGCATGTTTTTGAGAGGAGCGGCGTTCCCTTCTCTGGCTTCCTCCTTCCCCTGGCCGCTGTGTGCACACTGTGACCTCAGGAGACGGGAAGGCAGCTTGGAGGACCAACCCGGACACTCTGTCCTGGGTCCCTTAAAGGAAATCAAGTTCTGAACTCTTCCCAGGCCTCTCTCTAGCTGGGGGAATAGTCTTCCCAGGCTGAATTGTGAGATACGGAAATAAACACTACTACCTCGACTTGTCCAGAGAAAACAGCTTGGGTGTGAGAAGGGTTTTGGTTTCAGGACTGTGTCTCTAACTGGCTGATTTGAATCCTGGAACTGAGGAAGGAAGGACCCATACCCAGATGGCTTCTAGACCCTGGCTGTCACTGTGTCCTGCCTCCTTTCAGTTTGGAATTAGTACCTGGCTTTCTCTGCTATTCCTCCTCTCCTGGCTCAGAGGCTGCTGTTCCACAGGTGGCCAAGTGGAGGCGACTCTAGGGCCTCCTGATTTTAACTGCTTTTTCAAAACATACAAAAGTCAAAATGCTGGATTTAGGAAAAATTAGCAGCTTGCAGCCCTGTTTTCCATGTAAAGATTAAAAATAAAGTTCAAGAGGGCCGGAGGGTTAGCTCAGTGGTTCTGGCACCTGCCTTGCAAGCACAAGGTCCTGAGTTTGATCCC
>PVIC010005900.1:0-29928 GCA_004025085.1 Thryonomys swinderianus | reverse complement strand
AACAAGTTTATTACTTATTATTTTCTGGCTAAATTGCATGATTACATTTAATACAATATTAAATCTCCAATTTATTGTACAATGGTCTGACAATATACAGGGGATAATTTCACTTGCTTTGCATTTAAGCATGTTCTGTGAGCTAGCATAGGGTCTCGCTTTGTAGTTCAGGCTGGCCCTGAGCTCACTATGTAGCCCAGGCAAGCCTGGAACTCAGCAATCCTCCTGCCTCTGCCTCTGAGTGCTGGGATGACAGGCGTGAGCCACCACACCTGGCACTGTGGTATGCGGTATTGATGGCTGGTGGGCGTGAGTCACCATGCCCAGCATAGTATGTGGTTACCAGGATTGAACTCAGGGCCTTGTGCTTGTGAGGCAGGTGCTGGAACCACTGAGCTAAATCTCTGGCCCCTGCTGGGTTTCGGAAATCTTGACTATTATATGCCCAGGTGTGGAATTTTTTTTTTTGGATCATGGTTAGTTGGGATCCTGTATGCTTCATTTATCTGTATGTCAAATTCTTTTCTCCTGCTTGGGGAATTTTCTGCCATTACTTTTGCAAACAGCTTTTTAATGACATTTGCACTATCTCGTGTTTCTTCATTGACTCCAATCAGTCTTATGTTACTCTTCTTTGCAACATCATTCAGCTGTTTGATTTCTCATGGTTTCTTGCTATTTTTAAGAAATCATTCCTTTCCTGGTCACTAACTGCCATCCTGTGTCCTGCCAAAGATTAAAAGTAGACCTGTATCTCTAGCCATGTACTAAACTAAAATCAAAATGGATTAAAGATCTAGATATTAAAACAGAAACCCTAAACCTACTGGAAGAGAGACTAGATAGAATTCTTGAAGACACTGGCATAGGAAAAAACTTCAAGAATAAAATCTCAGTTGCATGTGAATTAGCACAAAGAATCAACACCTGGGATTTATTCATATTAAAAATCTTCTGTACAGCAAGAGAAACCACTAACAGCATGAAAGACAACCCATAACATAGGAAAAATTTTTTATCAGCTGTTTCTCACATAAAGGCCTGCTATCTAGAATATACAAAGAACTGTAAAAAATTAGATTCCCCCAAATTTAAAGACCCAGTCCAAAAATGGGCATCTGAAATGAAACAGACGTTTTTCAGATGAAGAAGTTGAATGAGAAAATAAACATATGAAAAATGTTCATCATCACTGGTCATTTTAGAGATGCAAATGAAAACAACATTGAGATTCCCCTTCTCTCCAAAAAGAATGGCAGCTATGAAGAGATCAACTAATAATAAATGCTGGTGGAATTGTGGGGAAGAAGGAACCCTTCTCTACTGTGTAAATCAAAATGGAGATGCATCAAAAAATTAGGACTAGAAGTCCCATTTGACCCTGCTGTTTCCCTGCTGGGTATATTCACAAAAGAATTAAATGCATCATACCACAGTGATACATGCATACCCATATTTATAGCAGCTCAGTTTGTAATAGCTAAATCATGGAAAGAGCCCAGATGGCCATCAACAAGTGACTGGAAAAAGAAGATATGGTTTTTTAATTTTATTTTTTTAAAAGTAGAGTACTACTCAGTCATAAAGAATGATAAATTGAGATATTTATACTTAAATGGATACACATTGAAGCCACACTCTTAAGTGAAATAGGACACACATAAATATCAAATAATTTCTCTAGCCTGAAAAACTGAAAGTGTGAGAATCATAATGTACAATAAGTGTTGTGACATAGGAAGAAAATGTTCAAGAGAGAATGGGAACTAGGGAGGGGAGCTGGGGGAAAGGAAAGTAAGTGGGGGGCGTGGTAGGGTTGATAGCTGTATCTTGATGTTGTTTATACTGTATATTAAGGTAGAGCAACGAAGGAAAATATATTCTGAGTGACTGCCAGTGTGGGCGTACATTTGTAAAGACTTGTTATTGTTTTTAATGTTTAATGCATTAGTAATTTCCAATTCCTCTATTGCCCTAGTCCAGAAAGGATCAAGGCTAACAACACGGATGGTTTATTCAGCGAGGAACAGACCCCAATTAACTGGCAGGTAACAATCACACACCTCTGACTTCGCTCCTTACGGGTGACAACACAGGCCCTCTTTTCCCTTTCTCGGCTATTTCCTCAATTCCCCTCACCTTGTCTGCTCCTGGTTTGGATGGTTTTAGGGGGGCACATTTCCGGCTTCCAGAGGGACGGTGTGCGAGGGGGCGGCATGGTGATACTGGGCCACTCAGGTCATCAGGGCTGCGGAAGCTGGCGGGGTAGTGGGCATGGGCCGAGGGGTGCCTGAGGCCGGAGGGATGGGTCCTGACGCCCCATCCCTCGCTGGAGCCTGCTGGTGGGAACCCGATGACAGTGTTGGTGTCAGAGGCAACAGTGACCATGTCCCCGGGTGTGCAGAGTGTCACCTAATTGACGTTGTCTCTTGATAGCGAGGATCAGACTCAGGAGCTCCACCTCAGAGCTGCGCCCCAGACACGTCTCACTGTGTAATCCAGGCTGACCTTGAATTTGTGACCCTTCTGTCTCAGCTTCCTTAGTAGCTGGGATTATAGGCTGCTGCTCCCAGCTGTTACTGATGACAGGGAACCTGAGAAGCTTTGCATCCCCACTTAACAGGTAGGGAAGTGGAGGCTGGGGTCTGGGGAAGTGGCCGAGTTCGTGCAGCTGGAGGCTCCTCATCCAGGCTGAGCCGGGTGCACTTGGGGCTGGGTCAGCACCGTACCTCTCTGCGCCCCTCCTGCCTCAGGCGCGCAGCCCTGGAGCCCACCTGGGAGCAGGTTCCTTGTCCTTTCCTGCGGCTACTGGCTGGGTGGGTGGTGGAGCAAGGGCCGCTGGTCCTGGCTGCCCCTCTGTGGAGGGAACAGGAAAGAGACAAAGGTCCCATTTGAGAGCCGCTGTTGGCTTCCAGGTCTCCGGTTGCTGACCCACCAGGAGGAAAAGCATCTGAGGTATTTCCCTGGGAGAAAGGGGCCAACAAAAGCGCCGTTGGGCAGCATTGCAGTTAATTGCAGGAAGGCCGGCAGCGAGCCAGGATATCGGGATGCAAAGCGTCCTTTTGAAAAACATTTCGGTTCAGCCGGGGCCTCCTGGTGTTTGGGTTTTGTGGATTTACTTGTTGGTCACTGTGAGCAGAGTCACCATCTGGGACTCAGGGTGACAGCTCTGTCCCAGAGGGCGGCCGGAAGCACGGGGCTGTATTTGCCAGCGGTACAGACTCCTCAAGGAGCCACTGTCCTGGCTGCCTGCCCAGGCAGAAACCGAGTTCGAGACCCGGAGCCAGCGCTCTGCCCAGCTAAGCGGAGTGGGCAGGAAATGAGGGAGGCGGCCGCTCCTTTTACAAGCTGTTTCCAAAGAATGCAAAGCAAAGCTGCTACTGAGATGCGGGGCCTTACACCCCAGTCTGACTTACGATGCAGGCGGCCCGCTGGTGAGGCCGTCACAACCACGTGACGCGCGGGCTGCGCTGACGGGGAGCCCCTGAGCTGGCTCTTCTCCGTGAAGCCGGCAGACGGGGAGCTTGAGGGAGTGACGCAGGGAGGTGGGGGGACAGCCGGGTTGCAGGCCCGTGCCCCCCAGCACCCTCCACGCAGCCCCCGAAGTCTGGCATGGCTTCCTCTCTGCGGCTCTTGCCCCTTCCAGACAATCTGGGCCTCATGCTCCCAGCTCCTGTACTGGCCTCTCCTGGGGCCCCAGCTGTGTCCCCTGCCCTTCAGTCGTGAGTGGACACTCGCTGGGCTGTCACACACCGTGTTAATTTTCTCCAAGCCCATCCATAAACCGCCTTGGTAAACTTATTCTTTTTGTTTGTTTGTTTGTTTTTTGAGACAGGGTCTCACTTTGTAGTTCAGGCTGGCTCTGAGCTCACTATGGTGCCCAGGCAAGCTTCGAACTCAGCAATCCTCCTGTCTCTGCCTCCCGAGTGCTGTGCTGGTATGACAGGCGTGAACCACCACCCCCGGCACTGTGGTATGCGGTATTGATGGTGGGCGTGAGTCTCCACGCCCAGCATTGCATGTGGTTACCGGGGATCGAACTCAGGACCTTGCGCTTGCGAGGAGGCAGGCGCCGGAACCAGCCTACCTTGGTAAACTTATTAAGTCCCCACACTCAAAGTTTCTTAGGCTCTTAACAGACCATAGTAAGAGATTAGTTTATAATCTTCATGTAATATTTATTATGCTACATTTGGTGTATGATGTATATATGTACTTCATGTTCTTTTTCTGAAATAAGCTGGAAACTCCAGAGTTTTGCTTTGAAATTGGACTGGCTGGAAACTCCCTATGTAGCCCGAGCCAGCCTCAAACTCCTCGGGATGCTCCTGCCTCAGCCTTCTGAGTGCTGGAATCCAGTTTTTTTTGCTGTGTTCCAAGACCAGCGCGGTCTCCCTGGGTGGTGTGAGCTTTTACCTAGCTGGCTTCCCCTCATCCCCCCTGAGGCCTGGTGTCCCTTGGCTCTTTGACTCCCTGGCTTGGGCCACTGTGGCTGCACCTGTGACCCGGGGCCTGTGGAAACCTCGTGAAGGTCGCAGGGCCGAGTCTGGAGGGGGCGGTGCAGAGAGAGGCAGCGAGCAAGACTCCCTGCAGGTGACTCTGTGGGACCCTTCTAGGCCTCCATCCCCCATCACGTTAGCAGCTGCTGGAAGGATAGGCCTGGGGAGTACCCTGAAGGGAAAGGACTTCAGGGGTGATGGTTCTTAGGGTAGAGACGTTTACAGACAAATTCTCAGGGGTAGGGGCTGTCCCTGCTGCCGGCAGACCCCAGAACAGTCTCGGTTCCCCCACTGTCCTCCCAGCCCCAGACAGAGCCCAGGCCTGCACCGCCTGCAGGGCCCCAGGTGGCCGGCAGGGGTCGCTGCAGCCCAGCGCTCGGCGCCACTGAGCCCTCGTTCGCTGACTGGCCTCCGGGGGGCGGGGCCGTGCAGGGTGTGGGGGGCACCGTCCAGGGGAGGGGACCTGACCCCGTGACCTCTCTGGGGGTGCTACACCTCGCTGTAAGGAAGAAGAGACGAGGGTCAGAGAGGCCGACGGCTGCCCGAGCCCGAGCCCGAGCCCGGAGCGGATAACCCGCAGCCCGCTGGTTTCTCTGCAGTGTTTCTCAGGAATCTTCCTGTGCGGACGGAGGCCGCCGTGAGTCAGGCCTAGGGCCTGGGACGCCTGCCGTGGGGGCCGCCCGGTTTGGGCAGCAGCGGCACCAGCGCAGGAGCCTCGGGGAGAGGGGACGAACAGGACCCCAGAGCGGCTTGGGGGGTCCTTGGGGGGCCAGGCTGATAGGGCGGTGTGGTGACAGCCCCTCCGCAGTCCAGGCCTTCAGCGCAAGCCCGGCCCCGGTGCTGCAGCTCAGTCCCCGGTGGGCTCGGAAAGAGGCCCTGGGCTGGCGGCCGGAAAGCTCGCCCTGGTGGCCACACTGCTGTCCCTGTGGCGACCTGCACCGCTCAGACGTGCTGCTGACTCAGCTGTGCAGGGACTGGAGCCTGAGGGTCAGCAGGTGAGACCAGCTCACTTGGCACAACCTTCTCTACGCAGCTGTGCGTGTGGCCTTGGCCCCACGACCCCAGCTGGCATTTTTGTGTAGTGCACGAAAGGCACAACTGTGCATGACGGTTCTGCTGTCAGAGGCTGAGTCTGGAAAGCACAGATAGCCCCCATGAGAGAAGTGACCCGAAGGTGGTGACATCAGGTTCGAGAGGGCAGAGAGGGGCTGGGGGACCTGCAGCTGGGGGAGCCCCCTTTGCACACAGACGTCAGCTTTGGCGGGAGTACCTGAGGATACTCAGGAGGACAGGTAGGGGAGAGTCCCTTCTCTTCTGTCGGTTCCCCAGGGGGGTTATTTCCACACATGAAAATTCCAAGAGTCTTCATCAATAGTGGTACAGACCTCTAATCCCAGCACTTGGAGAGGCCGAGGCAGCAGGATCCCAAACCCTTCAAGCCTAGTCTGGGCACATAGTGAGCTCAGGGCCAACCTGAACTGCAAAGCAAGACCCTGTCTCAAAAAAAGAAAAAAAAAAAAAAAAGGCCCTGGGTTTGTTCCCCCGGACCACGACAAAATGAGCCAGCTGCTTTCAGCGCACTGTTCCAGCCTTGCCATTCCAGGGCCGGAGGGTGCCGAAGGGTAGGGAGGAGCAAGCCCTGCACTTGGGTGGCCTGGGAGGACTCTTGCCCGGGCACTGCCTGGGCAGTCCCGGTGGGAGGCTCAATCACCCCGCAGATGGGCACCCCTGCTCCCTAGGGCCCAGGGCACAGACTCCCCAAGGGCACAGTTATTTGGCCTAGCGGGTGGCAGCATCGTGGACGCAAATCCCGCCTGTGGCCTGCACAGGCTGTGCGGGGCCTTGGTTTAACCCAACATCCGCCAAGCCTTGAACGCCTATCCTTTTCCCTTAAGTTCTCCTTTCTTCTTTCCAGCCCTGGGCAGCTGCTGGCAGGAAGGGGGTGGGTGTTGTGTGGCCGGCGTCCCGGGCCACCCCTACGCTGGGCTGTTCTAACAAGAACTTGAACTGAACCGAACCATGACCCCCAAATTGGAAAACACTGCCCCGATTCACTGAACCCGAAACCGAATCCAAATATTATTATTTTTCGACTGAAGTCTGAATTGAACTAATGTTTTTTTCTTAAATACCTACCCGACCAGCTTGAACTAGACACAAACATATGTGTTTTCTAAAACTATTGAACCTGAACTTCAAAATAATCTCCTCCCCGAGGTGAAGTGAGACTTTATTGACTCGTGAGTGTCCTGTTCACGGCAGCCAAGAAAGCCCCCTTCACGGAGCCCGAGCTGCCGCGGCGCTGCTTCAGCACTTTAATTTTATCTCTTGTTTTTAAAAACTGGGGTATAATTTACATATATTAGAATGTGCTGATCTGAAATGTACATTTTGGTAAATTTTCTTTCTTTCTTTTTTATTTTTTTTTTAATGTGGCACTGAGGGATTAAACCCGGGGCCTTCACACAGCGCTACATCCCTAACCTTTAAAATATTTTGTTTAGACAGGGTCTTGTCAAATCCCCAAGTTGCCCAGGATGAGTCTGCGATCGCATTCTCCTGTTTCTGCCTCCCTGGGTGCTGGGCTCACAGGCGTCCACCCCCACACCTGGCTGTGTCTGGCAAATCTGACGGATCACAGCTGCCCCTGCCGGGCCGGGTGTGGCGCACTCCTGTCAGCCCCGAGCGCTCTCTGCCCCTGCCCCGGGCCGCCCTGTGCCCACCCGACAGCCCTGCTCTGACTCCTGTCTCCTTTGCCTCTCGGTCGAGGCCTCTGAACTCCTCCGCTTGACAGGGAGGCCAGCGTGACCCGCACGGCACAGGTGGTCCCTGGAACTGGGTCCCTGGTCCCCGGCTCCCTCTCCGTCTCCTGCACGCTGGAGGCCGAGGCTGACGTGCACACTTCCGGCCTCCAGGGCCCGTGGGCAGGGCGGGCTCCCCCGTCGCCTGGCGCAGCCCGCCTGAGCGCGCAGTCCCTCGGGGGCTCTGCCCCTGACCCTGGGCGAGGGGCCGCGCCTGTCTCTCGCGCTGCGGAGCGGGAGGACACTGACCAGGGCCCCGCGCTGGGCTTCCCGGGGTAACGTTTTCCAGGGGCTGCAACAATGTTGTGTTTGATTTGAGTTTTCCCCTTTGCTGGCGATTGTGTGGTTTGGGGTGTTTTGCTCTTAGTTATAATCCAATAAAGAGCAGCTGGTGAGATTTTTCCAAGAGGGCCGCTTTCAACCGCCCTCGCTGAAAGCGCTCTAATTTATTTCAGTTGCTCATGGGAAGCCAGCCCGAGTTTGAGACAAAGGCGTGCTGTGGGGATGTAATTGCCCCTCGACCGGGAGGTCTGGGAAGGGGCCTTCTGGCCCTGTGGCTGAGGCTGTCCAGAGCCACCTAGTCACCTTCCACGCCTCTCGGTGCTCAGCGGTCCCCGTAGCCAGGGGGGTTCCTGGCTGGCTCATTTTCAGGGGTTTGTTCGGCAGTCAGTCACATCATAGTGTGAATTACTCTGATCATTCTCTCTGTGTTATCTATAGTTGAACCCGTTGAAGGCTAGCACTTTGGACAGAAGGACTGATCAAGAGGAAATTTCAAACTGGCTGTGATGGTGCATGCCTCGCACCCCAGCATTGCAGGAGGCTGAGGCAGGAGGATTGCAAATTTGAGTCCAATCTGGGCAATTTAGAGATTTAGGGTTACCCTGTCCCCCACCAAAATGTTTTCAGCTCAACATACCTTTGGGGGCTCAGGCGTGAAACACATTATAGGAAGGAGTTCCGGACACTTTGAGGAGGGAAAGGGAAGCCAGGTGAAGCAGGGAATGGGGTGGTGGGGAAGGTCTTTGGGGGTCAGCTCGTGGGCTCTTCCCGTTCACCTGTTCTGTCTTTCACTATTGGCCATTACGGGAACCCTGACTGAGGTGACAAAGCCATTACCGTCACCAGGTGGGGTCTGGTGGGGTCTGGTGTGGCCCCCAGAGCTGTTTCCATGGTAGCCAGGGGCCTTCTGGGTGGCACAGGCCCCAGCAGAGCAACAGGTGAGCCTTTTTTGCTGCTCATCTTGGATTATACCCGGTGGCCACCTGCCTGGGCTAACTGTCCCCAGCTGGGGGACTCCTGGGGCTGTTGTGTCTATAAGGCCCTGTTTTTCATTTCATTTGCAAAGGGATTTCCGTGGAGCCACTTGGATGGTTTCTTTCTCCTAGGAAGTCACTAGTTCCGGGCATCTGCCTGGCAGTGCCTTGGCGCTTGGAGTCCTCCACCCTCCCAAGTTCTCTCGGGCCCACAGAGAGCAACCCCATGGGGCAGGGAAGGCTCCAGACTCTGACGGCACCACGTCCTAACCTTTGCCAGCCTCCCCGGCCTGGCTTGGCCCATGGGCTGAGCCTTGTGCATCTGCACTTTGGTTTTAAAAACTCTTCGCCCTGTGCGTTCACTGAGAAGATTAAGGCGAACCCAGCCACGATGTCCCTGGATGGCGGCAGATGTCCCATGCAGTACTGTGTGTCCGCTCCTGTCCTGACTACACAGTGTTTATGTCTGGCTCGGGCCGCGGCTTGCTGTGGGGTCCACCCTTCTGTCGTGGTGTGTGCGTGTCGTTCTGTGTCACTGCTGTTGCTGAGGGGTGCAGAAGGGGGTCTGCTGGCTGCTTCCCTGCTATGGTCTCTGGGGGTAGGTGGCCGAGCCCCCAGGCTGAAGCTCACATCCTGTGTGGGGTTCCATTTCCCCAGGGTGCACACTGCCCTTTCCCTGCTAACGTGGGACATTTGTGTGTGTGTGTGTGTCTCTCTCTCTCATATATATATATATATATATATATATATATATATATATATATTTTTTTTTTTTTTTTTTTCTTTTGAGACAGGGTCTCGCTTTGTAGTTCAGGCTGGCCCTGAGCTCACTATGGTGCCCAGGCAAGCTGCCGCGAACTCAGCAATCCTCCCATCTCTGCCTCCCGAGTGCTGGGATGACAGGCGTGAGCCACCACGTCCGGCATTGTGGTATGCGGTGTTGATGGTTGGTGGGCGTGTCTCCAGGCCCAGCATTACATGTGGTTACTGGGGATCGAACTCAGGACCTTGTGCTTGCGAGGCAGGCGCCGGAACCACTGAGCTAACCCTCTGGCCCATATATATATTTTTTAGAAACAGAAAAGCAGTGCACAGAAGGGAGCGGGAGGCAGTCTCACAGCCCCCAGTTTCCCCTCCTAGTCCTCCCTGGCGGACCCCTCCGTCCATCTGGAATGTTTCCTTGTACCCCTCTCTCTCCAGGCTCATTCGTACTTTGAGGCTCCCCAGGGTAGCCCCGATGGTGGGGGTGACCGCCATGAGGCCAGAGACCATCCGGGAGCCCGAGGCTCTCAGGGCCGGGCCCGCCCTCCCCAGCTCAGCTGTGGGAGGTGAGCAGAGACCTCCTTCCAGGGCGGGGACAGTGATATCTCTGCTGCCTGCTCTCGAGGTTTTTCTGAGCTCAGAACTGCCGGATGGGCCAAAACCAACCCGGCAAATAAGCAACACGAGTCAGGTCCACCCCAGCGGGATGCCCAGTTACATATGAATTTCAGAAGGACAGCGAATGAACAGTTCTATGGTTTTCCACTTTGCCAGTCTGCGTGACCTAGGGCAAGTGGCGGTGACTTTGAAGGGGCCCCTTACACCTGCTTTTTGGGCAGAGAGGGCTCCTTTTTTTTGAGAAATAGGGGCTCCTGGATGCTGGACTTGAGACACACCCGGCACTGACACACAGCGGAGAGGGGGGTGTCGCCTCCAGGGCAGCAGGAAGAAGGGGGTGCACTGCTGCTTCCTGGCAGCTACTCCATGCCAGGCCTTGGTGTAGATTGCAGTTTCCACCCAGCTCTCTGGCGTGGTGGCACTAGCCTGCCCCGCCTTCTCCTCGTGGTGTGGCTGGACCACATTGGTGGTGCGATTCGGGAGCCCTCTGGTCTCCCTGCTGCAGTCTGGACCTCAGATGTCCCCAAAAGCCCACGTGTCAAAGGCCTGAGACACAGCGACATGCTCTCGGGAGGTGGCAGCAGTTTAAGAGCTGGGGCCTGGTGGGAAGGGAATGTGGAGCCCTGGTCTCTCCTCTCTTGCTCCTGTGGCAATGAGGAGACCAGTTCCACTCTGCCACGCACCTGGTAGTGATGGATCCCTCGCCACAGGACCGAGGACCATGGACGGACACCTTCAAAACCATGAGTCCAGAGAAACCTTTTTTCTTTGGCTTAGTCATTTTTCTTGTCCTTGGGAATAAATATTGAATAGCTGTAGTTAGAGGAAGAGGGGTCATTCTGGCCCAGGGTCAGAAGCTCGAGTCCTTCAGCAGGGCTGTACATAGAAAGTGACGTGGTAGAAGGGCCTGGGGGAAGAAAGCTGCTCTGGCTGTGGCGGATGGGGCAGAGAAAGAAGGGGAGGGAGATGACCCCTTCCAGGCCACGCACCCAGTACCCCACCTCCAGGCCCCTCTGCTCTCAGCAAGTCAGTTACATCAGCCCTGAGATCCAATCACCTCCCAGACATGCAGATTTTAGGAGACATTCCAGAACTAAACCATAACACCCTTTATGTGTTGATTCATTTCAGGTTTTGTCATAGTAACAGAAGGCTGACCAATACATTGCACTTCTTTGATGAGTCTTGTGGAGCTGATTTTGGGCTATCAGTGGGCAGAACTAGGGTTTGGGGGTGCCCTATGTCCTGGGGCTGCCTCGCCTTTGGTGCCCTTGATCTTTCAGCAGCTCTTGCCTGGCGACCCCCACCCTACCAGCTTCTGGATATGGGATCTACAGAAATACACACTGCACATCAGGTAGCTTTGCTCCCTGCCTTTGACCGAGTCTGGTGACAGTTCAGCAGGGACAGACGTGTTGCAGGGGCCGTCACCTTTGAAACCAGCCCCAGTAAGCAGCCGCTCTGCTTGTTCTGAGCTGAGTTTCAGGGCCACACGCCATCCCCAGGCTCCTTGTCTTGGTCCTGGGAGGTGGGAGCCGTGGAAGACCGAGGCGTGGATGTGTCGTTTTCGATGTGTCATTTCTCCTGGATACTCTCACTGGTGCCTTATGTGTACTGATGGCAATGTCCCGGGGTTACTCAGCAGCTTCATTTTGGACTGATCATTTTATTTTACTAAGATTTAAAGCAATATTGATAGAGCAGTGGCCTCTTCTCTGCTCACAGTTTACCCCACTATCTTCCTATTCGCTGTAATCAGTGATTGTCACTGTGACGATCACTTCTAGACTTTCCCATCCGCACATCAACATGGAAGTGAGTGTTTTGATTTTACTGGGACTGGTATTTGTACTACACTTAATTTCCATACTTCTGCTTTTCTTCCCTCGTGATAGATCATGAAGACATGGGTCTCGCAGATCTTCTGAAAAGCAGCCTCCTGATGATACAGCAGGTACAGTCTTCTCGGCCGTCCATGGCGCTGCAGCGGACACCATGTGAGGTGGAGGAGCAGCTCCCGGCTGGTGTGGGATGTACGTAGCTCCAGCTCCGGCTCACCACCACTTCCCAGCTGCACATCTTGGCACAATGGGCCCCAAGCGTGTGGCCCAGCACTGGGGAGGCAGGAGCAGAGCCTCCTGGTCTGGGCTGTCCTGTCATCTCCACTCCTCCGCTGCCTCCTCTAGTGGTCAGAGCTTGTGGGGTGCAAAGCTGTGGATTTGGGGTGGGCCCAGCAGCTGGTTCCACACCGAAGTCCTGGGGATGCTCGCGAATCTGGTCTGCACCCCAATCCGAGCAGCAAGGCTTTGGCTTAGCTGCATACACAGTACTTTTAAGGGTGAGGGAGATGTTCAGGGGAGACATTTTGTAACCCTCTGGCTCTGATATGAGCATAGCTGCTGGCAGCCCCGGCCCATGGCCGCTGGGGTGGGAAGGGCCCCCAAGAATGGCTGGTCTGGAAGTTGGGCCCAGGGAGGAGGTTTGCTCCCCAAGGCCTCCACAAGATAGGCGCTGGCCAGACCCCCAACTCTGGCTTCCAGCCAGAGCTTCTACCCCAGGTGCACCCAGGGACTCTGGGCACTGCCTTGAATCAGAGGTCCTGGGTGTGGGGACATGATGACCTTTTAGTCACCTTTAATTTTGCATGATTTGGGTCACTCTGGGGGTCAGGTACCTCCTTTGCAATGGGACAGTGGCCTCCCTGACTGTGCACACGGATCACCGGGGGGCCTGACAGAATGGAGCTCTGCTTCGGCAGCTCTGAGCAGGGCTTCAGATCCTGTCTTCACCCAGTGCCAGGAGGTGCCCTTGGGACTGGTCTGTGGCCTCCATGTGGGGTGGAAAAATTCTAGGACATCTCTTGAGACCCTTTCACTACAAACCTCCTGGGCCACAGTTTGGAGAAGTCGACTCTTCCCGTTTTGGGGGCATCCTCAAAAAATCTCAGTTCTTGAGCTGGATGTGGTGATGCATACCTATAATCTCAGGATTTAGGAGGCTGAGGCAGGAGGATGGTTGAGCGTTTGAGGGCGGCCTGAACTACAAAGTGAGACCCTGTCTCAGTAAAACAAAACAAACCTCAGTTCTGGCCCCAAAGGCCCATCGGTTTCTGCCTCTCTCCTGAAATGTCTCTCCATCTGTCTCTGTCTCTGTCTTTGTCTCTCTCTCTCTCTCTCTCTCTCTCTCTCTCTATCTCTCTCTCTCTCTCACACACACACACACACACACTCACCAGAGAGAAGGAACCACAGCTAACAGGCCTGTGTGGCCATGGACAGATACAATGAGAGAGACAGGAAAAGGACAGTAGGACAGACGTGAGGGTAATCAGACAGACAGACAGGGAGAGACAGGAGGAGGAAGGCAGGAGAGCAGCGGTGGAGTGGGGAGCGAAGAAGGAAGGGAGGGTACCAGCTCCATTTCAGTCTGGGCCGAGCGTCCTGGGCCCTCGGGAGGTGATGCTGCCCACAGCTTTGTAGGGTCTGCTTTGGCCCCGAGGGACCCATGACTTTGTTCTTTATTCTCATGCTGGTGCCTGAAAATTCCCTGCCCCCACCAGCCCGAGCAGGAAGGAGGAAGGAAGCAGCGCCCCTCACAAGAGCGGGCGACGCGGGCGAGGGCACTGCAGCTACCGTCTGATGGAACATTAGTCATGCCGCACATTAGTCCTCTAATGAGAAAATGATTCCAAATTGCCCCCAGGGATGGCTGTGATTAAACTATTCGCCTTCACTTCCTCTGCTAAATTGAACGTGTACGCGCGGGCACATATGCACACAGTCACCCCATCAGATGCGCTCACCCAGGGCCCTGGCATGGGCTCTGAGTGGCTGGGCAGGCTCGAGACCTGGTCACAGCACTCCATGTCTCCCTGCCACTCAGAGCCAGTGAGCACCATGCCAGCCTGCCCGCCAGCCTCCTCCTTTCTCCTCTCACCCCCACATTCCGAGGTGCTGGGCTTCTGTGATGAGCTGCTCATGGCATCAATGTCTGTGTCATGAAGAGAAGCATTTTTCAGGCGAGCATCTGGAACTCTTCCCAGCTCCCTCTTTATTTTCTCTGCTGAGAGAGTCCAATTTTACTTGGACCTACTGTGCCTAAGTGGGGCCAAGCCATTAACGTGCAGCCCTGTTTGCCATGACAGGTTTTTGAACCGCATTTCAAAAGAGAACCGAAGCATACTATTAAACAAGCATTCTGGATCCAGAAAGTTCTTAGGCAGAATTTATAATACAAAGAAGAACCTGGGAGAGCCTGGTACAGATTATTAGGACATTAGCATACCACCACCTCCCCAAGGGCCTTCTCTGTAAACCCTTCCACAACTGAAGAGTCTAATGCAACTGATCCCTTCTCTGAGAGTCTTCTTGACCAGCACCACAGTTATAACAAAGCCTCATGGATCTGGGCTCCTGTCATTTTTTTCTGTCATCGATGTAGTTCAACAAACATTTATGGTATACCATTAGTCAGCTTTGGTTTGGTTATGCTGTATAACAAACAGCCCCCATGACTCTCTGTTTGTGGGATATAGGCTTAGCAGCAGCTCCCATTTGGGATATGTCATTCTCAAGGAAAAGAGAAAAAGAGAATGATTGTGGGACCAGATAGAGCACACAATACCACCCTTCATGGCCTCCTTCTTAAGGTAGGTCCTATGGCTGTGCCCTGTGTGTGTGTGGGGTGAGGTGTCATCTTCTTACCGAGGCCCTCCATAGCACATCCACATTCTGGTGTGCTGTGTCTTGAGTCTCCAAGGACAGATTCAGTACCTCTGGGTCATCATTTGGGGAAGAAACTTGATGTCTGTGATTTGAACTCTGGGAAAACCTTCTCCCCGTGGTTGTTAGGGTCTCTTCGATCACTTACGATTCTTTTCTTGAGAAATTTCATGTTAGTTGATATCTCAGCAACATGCTATTCTGTCAAGCCGTTTCTCAGTTCTAGAACCAACTTTCTCCTGGGTTTTCTTTCTACTCTGCTGACCACTCCAAGATTCCTGAATCCACCTCTCCTGCACGTCCTTGACAATCCTTTAAGAGTCATAGTTCTCAGGCCGGAGGGTTAGCTCAGTGGTTCCGGCGCCTGCCTCACAAGTGCAAGTTCCTGAGTTTGATCCCCGGTAACCACATACAATGCTGGGTGTGGAGACTCACTCCCACCAGCAGTCAATACCACATACCACAGTGCTGGGTGTGGTGGCCTCACGCCTGTCATCCTAGCACTGGGGAGGCAGAGACAGGAGGATTGCTGAGTTCCAGGTTTTCCTGGGCTACATAGTGAGCTCAGGGCCAGCCTGAACTACAAAGTGAGACCCTGTCTCAAAAAAAAAAAAAAAAAGAAAAAAGAGTCATAGTTCTCTTGGGAGCTGGAAGTCTCTCCTCTGAGTTGATTTCATATTCTTCTTTCCATGACTATATGTGTTTCCTCTGCTAAATGTGGTCTTTCGCTTACATAGGAGATTAAACACGACAGTTTTGCTGTTAAGAAGTGGACTCTGCTTCCCGTCGTCTGACAGTCAGCTGCCTGTGTGACTTGCTTTGGCCCAGAGGATGGGTTAGAAGAAGCGCTGTGAGCAGTTGGGAGCTTGGGCTTCAAAAGAAGCCAGGCCTTGTGAGGAAGCTGAAGGTGAAGGTGAAGCAGAACGGAGGTACCCAGGTGACAGCCAGTGCCAGCTGCCATCTTGGACCTTCCAGGTGGGCTGATGCTTCCACTGAGCACAGCCAAGTGGGTCCAGGCAGAGCAGCTGAGAAGCATCCAGTTGACCCCAGAGCCTGAGCAACAGTAAATCCTCGTTAGCACTCGCAGATTGGTTGACAGGATGCTCAAAACATGGTTACACGGCAGATTATCCAGTGTGTGTTTTCCACAGTGAGGAAAAGCAGATACCTGTTGTAAACTCTGGGGCCTTCCTTCAAACCCGGTATCAGGAAGCAGAAGGTCCCCCGTCTCTCACTCCCCTGCTTGGAGTGCCTTCCGGCCCTCCCTCCCTGCCGCACCGCGGCCACCAGCAGTGCCTGTGTTAACCTAACTCGACCTACTGATACATTTAAACTTGTACGATTTGCTTTCCTCCTTCTGAAACTCTGACCTGGGAAGATAAAACGTGTCCCATGCGGGTTACAGACACGCTGGGGTTGACAGTAGGGAGTGGAGGAGCGTTCAGGGGAGGGGAGTTGTGGTTCGGGGTGACAGCCCTGTGGAATCAGAGCACGTTTTGTCGCCTGTATGCCCTGTTCAGTGTGTGCTGTGTGACGGTGCCGTGCCGGATCTTTCTGTCCCCATCTCTCACGATCGCTCCCCACGAGGTGGGTCTTACTAACTGTTTGCCCAATGAGGAAATCGAGACTGTGGAAGGAAAGGTGATTTTAAAAAATAAACATCTGGAGCTAGGCTGTTGCTCAGTGAAGAGCAATTGCCCAGTGTGTGTGAGGCCTGGGTTCTTCCCCATAACCACAAATGAAAATTAAATAAGTCAACTTTGTCCTGAAGCGTGACATGCGTGCAGAGAAACAGAGGTGTCACACAGGCAAAACCGCGTCCTGGAAGCTGAAGGAGGAGATGGTCAACAGAATCCAGAGCTGCCGAGATGCCTGAAACTTGCCTAAGAATAAAAAGAAAAAGAAGAATTCCGTTTGGTCACTGAAACCATAATTGGCTGGCACAGACTGAACATACCTGGCGATCCTTACCCAGAGCAGGAAGCAGAAAGTCACCGGTGCCCCAGGGACACCTTTGTGCCTCGAGTCACCAAGAGGACCCTTCCAGCTTCTGCCTGTGGTGAGACTGGTCGCCTGCATTAGGCTACGAAGAGAACAACCACTTCCGTTTCAGCCACTCTGCCCGGTTGCCTGAGCCTCAGAGGTGGGCAGTTACACCTGTGTGGACCCAGATGGGACAGAGGCAGGATGTGTCCTTGGCTCAGCTGGAAGCGGTGCGGCTGGCCACATTTCTCAGCATCACTGAGGCCGCTGTGGAGGCCTCTGTCTGCCTGTCCTGGGCAGGGCTGGGTGGCTGTGGTGTGCAGAAATGCACAGACACACAGACTCTGTCGGGATCCATTGCAGGTGGCTGGTGACAGCAGATTGCCCATAAATCCCGCTTCCTTGGCAAGGCGGCTGTGAACTCAGTGCAAAGAATGCTCTTCAAGTGACCCTCCATGAAGCCCCAAGTCAAGGCCTTGTGTGTTTTCTTTCCTTCTCTTAACTGGAAGGTTCTGTGTTTCTTAGCTACTGGTCAGACTAGGGGAGACTGCCAAGAAGCTTTCAGGGAATTTCCTCACTGTGTAACAAATTTATGAGTCATATGAAAAGCTGGGAATCGCTTCCAGCAGCTGCCTCACGTTGACTCCGAGCCTTTTACAACACCTTGGTGCTGGGCTTCGGATTGAGCCACCCGGGGTGTGTCATAAGGACAAATGGCCCGTGGGCCCGGAGGGAAGCCGCCTCCATCCCTCTTCTTATCTCCGTCCTGTCTTCCCCAGTGGAGGGCTGTCAGAGTTCTCCGAGACCCCCCGGCCCGACAGGGCACGGGAGAGGCCCTGCTGCTCCCTACGGGCCTGGCAGCTGGGTGGAGGCTGAGGCTGGGCCTTCTCCGTTTCCACCTTGCGCACACCTGAGCTCATACTGTCACACTGTCCCTGCGCCAGAGCTCCCACGCAGCACGCC
Source organism: Thryonomys swinderianus (assembly GCA_004025085.1). Classification (NCBI taxonomy): domain Eukaryota; kingdom Metazoa; phylum Chordata; class Mammalia; order Rodentia; family Thryonomyidae; genus Thryonomys; species Thryonomys swinderianus. Next base: position 12,325 of record PVIC010005900.1, on the reverse strand, counting down.
CTTCAGCAATGTGACTCTTACCAGCGCGGGCCCTCATCCAGATTCTTGATCTCAACAGAGAATGGAGCAGGATGCTCTGGAGAAACAGCAGATGAAAGATGCATCTGAAAAGGAAAGACAGGATCCCTGGAGGGATGGTGGGGTGGGTGCAGAGCGACAGATCTCTGCCCCCCACCTCGCCTCGGGGCGAAGTCCTGCCCGGCACTTGGCACTCCAGTTTGGCTGTCCAGGGCTGGCAGGAAATTGTCCAGCTTCTTCGGGCTCCTTCAGCTAACCTGTGGCTTTGAGACAAGAATGCACCTGTCATTCTCTTAAGCAATTCTCGAGTCATCCCTGGTGGCTCGCTGGAGCCCACGGCGCAGAGTTCAGCCCATTTCCCCAAATATACATCCCGGTTCCCACGCTCTAGATGCTGACGGGCCAGGTGCTCACCTTGTGATGTCTCCCTGCAAACGAGCTGCAGAAACCCGGTCCAGCAGTGCTGCTCTACTGGAGGAAAACTGAGTGCAGACCTGGGGGGAGCCACATGGACAGGATGGCCCCTGCTCTTAGATTCTTTGGACATCCCAGGACCCCACCATTTGGGCAAAATCACCCATGTTGTTTGGTCTCATTTGTTTGCTGGCACACCTGGGTTAGAAATTATTGGGTGACTGCTGTGTGTCATACACACTACACACTGCCTCGGTCACAAGTTTGAAGACATTACCAGGATTAAGTACCTTGGGCCCTTCTCCTGGGCTGAGGGAAAGCTCACTTCCCTCTTGGGAGGGATTTCAGAAGAGAGATGAGCACGTATGTGCCAAGGCACTGAGATCCAGGTGTTGCTTGTTACATAGACGAAGCCTATGCTGACTGATACACAGCTTGTACTTTAGAAGAAGAGATAAAGATACTGACAGTGATGCAATGTGACGTGATGGAATGCTGAGGTGAGCACAGGGGAGAAGGTAGCGAGCTTCACTTAGCTCCCGGGGATGCCCATACCCAGCCGTGCCAAGCTGAGTATGTATCCCATTGCCTGACCATGCAGGAAGGATCCAGACTCCAGCACAAGCCCGTTAACAATTTGCCACAAGATCCCGAACAAGTCACCTTCCCTCTTGCCTCATGGGGCTTACACAGGATCATCTCTGAGGCTCTCCAACTGGACCTTCCAGAGCAGAGAGCTGGTTCCTCTCCAGAGATCTCGGTCGGCACCCCAACTTTCCCTTGTGGGTCACCCATCCCCGCCCATCTCCGTAGCCCTGCGGGGAGAGGGCACCTGTGTAGGAAACAAAACACAGACACTGTTTCTATTCAGGCTTTGGACTTCTAGAACAATGATTGTGAAGCTAAGACTTGAGTTTTGCTGGCTGGGCTTTGCAAAGAAGGTTCTGGAAAACCATCCAGGACCAGTTGGGGACAGATTTTTCTAGGAGCATGGTCCATGAGGCTACTGTCCCTTCTCTTCCTTCTTTTTAATTTTATATCAAATATCTCTTCAGAGATGATATTAGCTATCTTTGGTTGTATTACAAAGTACCCCAAAGCTAAGTGGCTTACACTGACAAAAAGCATTTACTATCTCTCATAGTTCCTGTGTGTGTGTGTGGGGGGGGAGGGAGGGAGATCAGCTAAACTGGGTGCTTCTGAGGTGTGAATCTTTCATAAAGAGGCTAACAGTGTAGATCAGGGCTGCGTTCATTGGTAGATTCTACTTCCAAGATGGCTCCCTCATGCTTCTGCTTCCAAAATGGCTTCCTCATGGAGCAGACAGGCTGGCTAAAGTTCTAAGGCTTCAGTCCTTTCTCCACAGGAACCTTTCTTCAGGGCTGTGCTGAATGTCCTCACAATATGGAGGCTGGCTTTCCTCAGAGAGAATGATCCCAGAGGCCAAGGCCAAAACCATAGAACCTTTTCTGGAAGTGCAGCCGCACTTGTGTCGTATCCTGCTGGCCACATAGCAGCCCTGGTTCAGCGCAGGAGAAGACTCCGTGAAGGCATGGAGCATAACAGCAAAGCACCTCGCAGGCCGCCTCCGAGGCTGCAGCTGCTAACAGAAAGGTTTCTAATGAGTGGATTAATAGAACTAGGGGAGGGTTATAGTTAGGAGGGAAAGCAGAGGTCATTTATTCCCACACTTCCATTTTATAGAGGATGCAATTGTTTCCAGAGAGACAAAGTGGCTTGCTCAAGGCTATAAGATGAATAGCTGAAGAGCTAGGGATTTAGCTCAAGTGGTACGGCACAAGTTTAGGATGCATAAGGGCCGGAGTTTGATCCCCAGTACCACAAAAAAAAAAAAAAAAAAAAAGATGAGTCGCTGTATAAAGATTAAAGACCCGGTCTCCTAGCTCTTGGATCCGTGGTTCAGGATACAATGGATGAACCCAGAATCTGGGGCTGGAGGTGTGACCATAGGTGATCCATACTCCAGTCCTTTCTCTGAGCTTCATCATTTTCTGGATGAAAATGTCACTCTTTTGGGACAATATTTATGATAGCGGTAAATAGTCTCAGTAAAACTCAGGATGTTCTTGGGCCGGAGGGTTAGCTCAGTGGTTCCAGTGCCTGCCTCGCAAGGGCAAGGTCCTGAGTTCGATTCCCGGTAACCACATATACTGCTGGGTGTGGAGACACGCCCACCAACAATCAACGCCACATACCACAATGCCGGATGTGGTAGCTCACGCCTGTAATCCCAGCACTCGGGAGGCAGAGACAGGAGGATTGCTGAGTTTGCGGCGGCTTGCCTGGGCACCATAGTGAGCTCAGGGCCAGCCTGAACTACAAAGCGAGACCCTGTCTCAAAAAGCAAAAAAAAAAAAAAAAAAACTCAGGATGTTCTTTAAAATGTTAGGTTGCTCACGCTTCGAAGTTTCATCCACTTATTCAACTTATTTTGCTCTAGTGAAGAGGAATGGGCGACATAAAGTTTAGCTCCGCTTCCTGGATCCCTTGGACATGCCGGGCACACCAGAATCACCTGATTAGCTTTTTTGGCTCATTTTGCTTTTGGTAGTTTGTGACAGAAATCCTTTTTCTTAGCTTAGACAAAGAAAAAAAAAACATAAGATTTGAACTAAATTGGGGTTGTCCGAACAGCTCTGCATGAGGGCTTCCTGGAACCTGTTTCCTGGGCTCCCAGGAACGCTGCCGAGTCCCAGTGATTCCCTGTGTGTTAATGCAGAGCTCAAATTCCTGGGAAGCAGAATGAGCCCGGGGCACTTCAGGCCAAGTGTCCTCCTGTGGGCGGCCAGCTGTGCCCAGTGGTAGGAGCGTGTAGTAGGGACGTGACCTTTGGCCCACGTTGGAATGTCTGGCTGTGTCTCCCGGCGGAGAGGAGCTCTGGTGAGCCACCCACGAGGTGTCTGCAGTCCCTAGTGAGCCTCCACCCACCACATAGGTCAACCATGGAGAGTGTACAAAGTCGTTCCCACCACTTTACTACACAGGAAACCAGCATCCTTAACATCACTACAGACTAACTTGTTTTCACTTATTTTATATCAATACATTTAAAAAAATTTTTTTTTTGGTGGTACTGGGGCTCGAACTCTGGCCCTTATGCTTCCAAGGTAGGTGCAGTACCACTTGAGCTAAATTCTCGGCCCCCTATTTTCACTTATTTTAAGCCCAGAGTTTTGGAACACTGGCCAAGACCCTTTCTTCCTTGAATTTAGCTTCTTATCTCTAGAGAGGGGTGAGTCCTGCTGATCTTGTAGGTCTCTCCAAGTCACTCTGGCTGGGCCACTCCACAGTCCCCTCCCTGCCCAGTGCTGAAGATTCCCTGGTAGGAGTGAGACATTCAGTGTGTGTCTGTGTTCTCTGAGAGGACATCACACGTATTGTGCACTCCAGAGTCTTCTAGATTGCAATGGCGACTGACTCTGCTGGCGAGAAAGGCCGGTCTGTATCACAGCCTTGGCCCTGAGCTGACACACGCTGAGCAGGACCCATCTGAATGATTGTTAAATAGTCCAAGCTGGAAATTAATTCGGTGACTCAGTGGCTGGTGTGTCTCTCTTCACAATGTATAGCTGTTTGTGTAATCGGGCTGGAGCTGAACTTAGAGCCCTTCCAGGGCCTGACTGTTCATAAATGAGGGGAATGAGAAGAAACTTCAGCAAATCCGTAGAAGGTCAACAGGATGGAGGAGCTATAGGAACGAAACCTGTGGGAGGCTTATGGGGACCCTCCATTCACCAGCAACTGGGAAAACTCAGGTCCCCCTCATGATCTATCCAGGACCCTGGGGATGGGTGGGGAATGTGTAGATGGCAAGGACCCAGCCCAAGCTGCCCGAGCTGGAAAACACCCATGGCCAGATGCCCAAACCTGGCCTCGGCTTTGTCCCCACCCACAGTGGGAGGTCCAGCTCAGGTGGTCCGTCTCAGCCTTTCCTCAGGATCTCACTTCGAGCTCTTGCAGTTAAGACAGTGGCAACCAGAGGGCCCTTCTGAGACGCGTCTCATCCCAACACCTCCTTCTCGGAGCAGAAAGCCCGGTCACCCGTTGGCACACAGGTGCGCATGACTGGAGAGCCTCCCTCTCTGTGGTCGCTAGTTTTGCACCTTGTTGGCTGCTGCAGAGCCAAACATCTCCCCCTTCTGAAGCCTCACTGCCCTGTTTACCACGGGAGAAGGTCTGTCTTTCCCATGCAGGCTTCTTTTGGGCTCCTGGGTCAGAAGAAGTGGTTCAGATCCTGCCCTAGAACCAGTCGCTATCAGAGCACTGATGGTCTGGCCCGGCGTGGACGAACCCTACCACGTCCCCTGTGACAGGAGGCCACACGGCCCTTCCCCGAGTCCCGGGTTGCCCAACAGGTGTGTATTCAGCAGTGTGGGGGTGCCGTGTGCAAGGCGGGCAGACTTGAGAGGGCAGAGTCACTGGCTGGTACTGCCTATGATGGCTTCCTTGGGCATCTTGTCCAACCTTGGGCTCTTGAGTCGCCTGCACACAGTTGCCAAAAAGGCTGTGCAGTTTTTCAGGCGTGTGTGTGTGTGTGTGTGTGTGTGTGTGTGAGTGACACAGGCACAGAAACAGAATTTTGACAGAAAGAGAGTTATGGCCCAAGGCCTTATAATGTTCCTTCCTTAATTAGACTTGCGGAAATGCACTATTTTCACTTTAAAAGAAGCGTAATGAAGATGGATTATAGTTCAGGGTCTGATTGGAAAGAGCCAGGAACTAAGATTAATTAGCAGCAACATGTGGTTTATTTTCAAGGTCGCTTTTACTCGGCTTCCAGAAACCCTGCCATGAGATCTGCAAACTCTCGCTGAACTTCCCATGCGAGCTGGACGCAGGCGTCTGCATTCTTTTGTGATGCGGAGAGGCTGCCGCTGTCACTCCCCATGTCGCGATGTCCTCCTCGGACACTGCCTCCTGCTGGACCGGCCCCCCCTGCTGTGGCTTCAGTGTGGGTTGCGCCCCAGCTGCCATTCATCAGAAGGTGTGTGGGTGTTGGATTTGAGGGTGGTTTCTGATCCTTTAGGCTGTTTAAAGTCTCCTCAAATCCCCCAGCATCCTTTCCTTTTGTGAGTTTAAACTTTATTGTGATTTTCCGGAGTAGGAAGTGCTCTAACACAGCGCAATCACTGCGGTTCCTGTGCCCCCTGGAGGGTCTTGGTGACACGGTGCATCATTCCCTGGGTGGCATTCAGAGCAGGACACCTGGTTTTTCAGCCTCAGGGACACCTCTGCCTCCCTCCCGTCCCAGGACTGGCTGCCACCTCCCTGTCAGAGCTGTAAGTTCCCAGTGGCCCTGTGACATAGGCTGCACTTCCTGTGGCCCCAGTGTGTGGCCGGCTCTGACCCTCAGCTCCTCCTTCTCTCCCAAGGCCCCAGACATGCTGGCTTCTTCTCAGTTCCTTAAGTAAATGTATCTCTGGCTTCAGAGCCCTCTGTGTGCTCCTGGTGCTGGGGACACACTCCCCACTCTGTCATGGGCTAATTCTCACTTCCTGTGGCTCGCCGTGGTGGCGTCCCTCACTCTCCAAACGTGTCCTTTCTTGAAGTGTCTGCCACAGCATCTGGTTGGGGTCCTCCTGAGTGTGCAGTGCCCCCTGCCTCAGCTTCCCCTACATGCGTGCTGACTTACTGGCCATCTCCCCTTCCTGCCGCTGTACCCTGGGCCTGACTCAGAGCTGGCGTCTCAAGAGCGAGGCGATGAGAGCGCGTTCGCCTGTGAGGATGGAAGTCCTAATGCTTCATGGCTCACGTCGTCAAGATGGTAACTGATTTTATGTGAAAGAGGGAGCCCTGCGTTATCATCTCTGCTGGATGCATGGCTTCAAAGCTCTGTGCCCGGTCACCTCACTTCCACTCTGAGGGGGGGAGGCCGTGAAGGCCCCCGCTGTCAGCAGGGAGCTGAGCCTGCGAAGTCCCATTGGGCCCTGGAGTCACACACGGGGCCTCCCTTCTCCTGCCACTTTGTCCTGCAGGGTTTTCAGTCAGAGCTCTGGAGTGTGTCAGTGTGTCCTCGCCCTGGAGGGGCCGTTTCTAGAGCAGGCAGTGGGCGAGGAGGCACCCGCCCTTCCCCATGATGCCTTCCTCTTTGATCAGGCCTGAGCGCTCTGATGTCGCATGGAGCAGGCAGGGCCTGTTGCCGTGTCCACTCCTGGGGGCCATGAACGTGTATGATCTTGGTTGAGCCAGTTGTCATGTCAGGGACTAAACATACGGCCACTTGTGTAAAACTGGGTCCCATCGTTCATGAGAAAGGGGGAGGGCAGTGGGAGGACACACCCAGCATAACCAGTGTGTGTGCTCTGTCTGCAGAGACTTGGAGCAGTGGATTCAGGCTCCAGAGCTCATTGTTTGGGGTACAGATGTGACCCTAGGGTGGCATTCAAGGACCCCTTCCCCACTTCTGTGCAGCCCACTCCAGACAGTTCATATGCTCAGGAGCATGTGGATGTTCAGGGTGGGCCGGGAAGCAAGGGAACCATGATGCCAAGTGGGGACACAGGTGCTGCCCTGCTGCGTGTGCTGTTTGTCCTGGGAGTTCAGGCTCCACTGACAGGCAGCAGGCAGAGGGGCAGGGAGAAGCCTAGGGGGAGACAGTAACTTCCTGGGTCTGAGGTCCACGCTGGGCTCGGTGATTGCATTTCAGTGAATGGGCCTGAGGGCCCTATGAGGTTGGTACAGAGGGCACTGCCTTTGCCCTCCTCATCCCCTTCAGACTCTGGTGGGACAGTCTGGGCTGGGCTCAAGCAAACTGCTTTCCAGATCTAGAACCTCCTAAGATGTCAAAGAATCAAAGCACCCCCACCCCCGAAGGGTCAAGGACCAGCTCCAGCCCGAGAGACTCAGGAACCAAGGTGCAGCCTGGGAGTCAGGGTGCTTTGTCTGGGGTCGCTTAACTTCTCCTGCCCCCGGGGCGTCACTGTGCTGACCCAGCATGGATCCTTCGGCCAGCTCCCTCATCCTGTGCCCTTGTATGCAGGAGGCTGCCAGGTGAGGTGTCTGGAGGACCTCAGGGCACAGAGGGGAGCTGGGAAGAGTCATGCAGCGGAGCCCTGGGACCAGCCAGGCTGGGAACCTCGAGACTCAGCAGGATCCGTGAATTGTGCCCCGGGGACCGTCACCATGTGTTCAGCGTTCTGACCGTCTGTGCTGACTCCCTGCCTCTCTCTCGCAGCAGAGGCCCGCGTGGCCTTGGCAGGGAATTTAGAAAGCAGCCTCCCTCCCTTCTGCGAAAGGCACAAGCTGAGAGCTTACTCGTGTGAGCTTCTTATCTGCAGTGAGGACACGGAGACCCCGAGAGGGACAGTGGCAGCTCCCTGGTCCCCTGCGGAAGGCCTGACTTGCTGCTTTCCCTGACAGCGCCCGGGCTGCTTGCCACGAGGCTTTGTTAAAAAAAAAAAAAATCAAATCAATATGCTCCATGTAATTTTTGTTCATCTCTTTGAAAGATGCAATGTGGCAGTTAAGTCCACTGTCAATATTTTCATGAACTCTGTGGAAAATATGATGTTAAAGGCTTTCGGTAACCACTTCATTAAGCTTGGCTTTTTCTAGGCCACCACAAAAGGTAAATAAAGCCTAATGAGTAATGCACACAGACTGGGATCCTGTGAGCCGTCCAGAGACAGCACCTCAGCCCCCTGTCAGGGCCCCAGGGAGTCTGGGAGGGTGACCCCACCCCATCAAGACCTTCAGACAAAGGCTTATTAACCCCCAAATTAGATACTAACTCCATAAGCCAGGATTCCAGGGTGCGAAGGACTGTAGAACAGCAGTGGTTCCATGAAGTTCGCCCGCTGCTCTTCAGCTTGTGCCAGCCGGAAACCCATCTCCGCAGATGGTGGACACAGGGGGCTGAACAGTGACCCCGGTCTGGTCCTTCTCCTTCCACAGGTTCCATGCTAGATGTTGGAGTTCAGTAGCGGTGAGGACAAAATGCCAACCCTTCAGGAGCCTTCTGTCGTCTAGGGTAAAGTCAAGGACAAGAAAACAGACCTGAAATCTGGAGGTTCAGTGGGGATTTGCAGAGATGAAAACCCTATCTTGGGAGAAGGGTCAGGAATATGTCCTTGGAAAGACCGCAGAGTTGGGGGAAAGAAGTTGTGATTGTGTTGAGGAGATGATGGGAGAAAAACAGGTTCCTAAGAAGGTGGGAGGTGGCGGAGGCAGGTGGGGACAAGTGCCCTAGGAGGAAGTACCTGGCTGTGCAGCAGGGGGGAGAGAGATAAACACAGATGTCACTGTGCTGGTGGACACAGAACGGGGTGGTGCCTAAGAGCTAAGAGTTTGTGTAAGGCAAGGCTACTGACAGACTGGGGAACACGGAATGGCTTATGGGCTGGAGGATTCAATAAGGTTAAAAACAGATGTCCTGAGGTGAAAGGGAAGGTGCTAGAAGCACTAGTGATCTCTGATAGAGAGTGAGATATTAGAACTTTGGTTCCAGGTAATGGTAAGTTAGATTATTTGGACTGAACTGCTTGCTGAAAACGTTGCTGCATAAGGTATAAAAATATTGTCTTAGAAGAACAAAAGCCAACAAAATTGTAAGGAATTGCCACACATTATGGAAGAGAAAAGAAAGAAGCAAGATAGGTAAGTGAGAGCTGGGGATTTAGCTCAGTGGTTCCGGCATCTTCCTTGCAAATGCAAGGTCCCAAGACTGATCCCCAGTAACCACAGACCACAGTGCTGGGCGTGGTAGTTCACATCTGTAATCCCAGCACTCAGGAGGCAGACGCAGGAGGATTGCTAAGTTCGAGGCCTGCCTAGGCTACATAGTGAGCTCTCCTGTCCAAAAAAAAAAAAAAAGATAGGTAAGTGAGCAAGCAATCAAGCAATCAGTTTTTATCTGGATCAACTCTGAGATCCTGGCAAATCTGAACTTTCATTTTGTCTACCAACATCAAGGTCAAGATTAGCACAAATTCTAGTGTATAAAAAGAAGCCTTCAGGGCCGGAGATTTAGCTCAGTGGTTCCGGCACCTACCTTGCAAGCCAAGCGCAAGGCCCTGAGTTCGATCCCCGGTAACCACATACAATACTGGGCGTGGTGACTCACGCCCACCAGCAATCAATACCACATACCACAGTGCCGGGCATGGTGGCTCATGGCCCAGAACTCGGGAGGCAGAGGCAGGAGGATTGCTGAGTTCGAGGCTTGGCTGGGCTACATAGTGAGCTCAGGGCCAGCCTGAACTACAAAGCGAGACCCTGTCTCCAAAAAAAAAAAGAAACCTTCATCAGTAGGAGTTGCGTTTCCTAAGACTATTTCTTTAAAGTTGGTGGTGAATAGGAATGAACCAATTCTTACAGTCATGAAGCGCAAGTTTGTATTATCTGGCCCATCCATAGGAAGTCAGGTCTTTGTTTTGGATTAAAGTGGCTTCAGGACACACAGACTCTACAGATAACATTTCCAGTGTAATGGCCAGCACACAGTCAAAGATTACTAAACACTCACAGGACTAAGATACCATTAGGAACCCACAGATGTAACAGACTCATAGGTTTTTGGATATTGGCATTATCAGACACAGACTGGATTTAAAAAAAATATTAAAGTATGTTAACATTAAAATATCTACAGGAAGTGGGAATTATAATCCTGACATATTAGGTTTGAAATAAACTAGAATTCTTAGAGTGGAAAAGAGAATAATTGAAGGTGAGAGGGATGTTTGGCTTTGGAGCTTTCTAAGGTAGAGTGGCTGCCGGTGCTAGTGACATCCAGAGTGTGGCCAGGGGACATGTGGCTATGCGGAGGGGAAGAGATGGAGGGGTGGAGAGGCCAGGGTCCCCCAGCTGTGGTCTGAAGTCACCCAAATTTGCTACAGGACTTAGGGTGCATGATGGGGAGACTGGCTGGTACCTGAGATGAAGAATTAGACAGGGGTCTCTCAGGTGAGACAGAACACAGTGGAGGCAGGAACTGCAACAGGAGTGAGGAAGGGTCGGGACACAGCGCTGAGGGGTGAGGAGGGTGGTACCCCCTCCCGAGACATGCCTGACCCCACTCACAAGTTAATAGCAGAACCTAGTGCAGCCTCATGGGTGCTGGTCAAAGACCTGAGACTCCCGGTTCAGAGTGCAGGGCAGGCGGTCTGTTCACCACTCAGGGCAACAGCGGAGCCTGAGTACACATCTGTAGTGAGGGGCTGAGCCCACTTTCTACAGGGTGGGCCAGAGGGGGTGCTCTGATCCTCACACAGGAAGCCGGGTTGCTGCAGGGGAGGAATTGGGCTGAGGACCTCTGATTCTTTTTTTAGATTGGTGTATGTTTGTAATGAATGATAGATACATTGCTTTGGGGAATCACACACACACACACACACACACACACACACACACACACACACACACACACACACCCCACTTACCAGAATAATGCCTTGGTTCTTGAAGCTTCTGTTGGCGAACATTCAGTTTACAAACAGCAACATTTGGTTGGAAACTTCGCTTCCATTTGGGAGCTCTGTGGTGATGAACACCACCACGGCCATCTTCCCCAGAACTGTGGAATGAATTGTGAGCTGAGGTACCTCTGTAGAATATAGTTATTATATACAAACAAATATAGTTATATTTTTATAAATATATATTTTTTCTCAATCATTTCCGAGCCTTTTACCTAACCCCACCTCTCATCCTCCCTGATTCTCTTCCCCTTCTCCAAAAAGTTTGCCTCCTAGTTTCCTACCATCTCATCTTTGTTTTATTCTTTAAAAAATGTATGTTTTGCTCCAACAATCCATGATACCCTCCCTTGCTTAGAAACTTGATAACCTAATTAAACCACCCGTAGAAACTCCCTAGTAGCCAGAAAATCCTACTTTCTAGGGTGATGAAGATGGTGGTGGAGGACAAGGGAGCCGAGCAGGCCAAGTGTGAGCCCAGCCTAGAGCTGCCCTTCTTCAACTGATGCCAGATGCTACTGCCCATGCAGGAGTTGGTTTAACTCTCCAGATAGGCTGACGGAGGAGCCCTGGCTTCCACAGCCACACAGACACTCAAGTCTCAGAGGCTTCGGGACAAAGTCAGTCTCTCTTACTTCCTGGGAGGCACCGGAATGCCCCTGACTGCCTCATGGAGATGACTCATACTCTGCCTCCATCCCCCCACAGGCCACACCCTTGGCCAGCTGATTGGTGAAGGCTTGGGTATCTATCCCAAGATGAGCCAGTCAGATCCTTTTCCTGGGACTTCTGTATTCAGAACTGCAGCACAAAGCCGGTGTGGGAACTAGGCAGACACGCGCCCTTCATGCCAAGTGCAGAAAGCCTTCTGAGGTGACAGCAAAGACCTGAGGTACAGGGAGAGGGCTGGTGGCGTCTGAGGCTTGGCTGCTCCTTCCCTTTCCCACACGTGGTTTGGTTTTTAAACACTTTGTTGTATTTTCCGAGCCATCAAGAGTCCCTTTTTTGTGGAAGGTTGTTCAGGCTGGTTTTGATCATTTGTAACCTAAAGAGGTCTGACTCATTTAGAAATCCTGGGCCAGTTGTCTCACAGTTCCTCAGTTTCCTGATTTATAAAATGGTAAAAATTGGGATAAAAATGTAGAGTATAACTGTAGTCGCAGCTGAGCAGATTAAGTGACCTAGCATATGAGAAATCTGGCCGTAAGCCTTGTGGTGGGGGTGTGTGAAGTATTATTTTCTTTCCTTTAGGATCATAAGGGCATCCACCCAAGACACTATTTTTGCAGGCTGATATTTTTTGAGAACTTACTTGGAGCCAGCCATTGTCCTTGGTTCTCTGACTGCACGAAGAGGTGCTGCTGTGCTCTCTACTTCACATACGTGGAAGCCGTCATGAAGGTGGTGGGTAAGGACACTGAAAACTTCTTCACTAACATTCACTCCAAACCTTATAG